>JBAIAC010000029.1:4102500-4247500 GCA_037349315.1 Chelydra serpentina | reverse complement strand
AATAAAGATTCTGTTGGTCTGTGGAAAGTTGGGATGAAATCACCTATGTTTGGTATAACTTTGGACTTAGGACGTTCATTCAGCATTATTTTGAGAATTTTGAGACTCAAAGTGAAGGATTAGATTTACATTTGGTTTCTAAAGAAATTACTCAAAAATGATTGGCTGCAGCTACTAGGTTTTCTGACTAGCTGTCAGCACATCTACTATAATATGAAGGAATAAACTGTTCCACAGAAAGTATCTCAAGTTTATTTATATAGGCCCAAATTGTTACCTTTTGCTTTACCCACATTTGCTGGTACTTTTCTCTAGAACAATCCCACTTACTTCATTGATACTTCACACAGAGAAAGATGCTAAGCAGGCATGACCAGTGGTATCACAATCTAGCTCTTAAAGAGTAAGAAATGGAGTGTGAATGAAGCCCACTGGTATTACTGCTGTGAAGTCCTTCAGACTAGCACTGCACCATGCTTCTGAAAATGTCTTTTTGAGGGATACACGGATTGTTGGTTGGCAGAGGAATGTCAACTACAGCTGATGTGGTGGTGGCATTTTTCTCAAACAGAGGGCTGCTTGTCATATAGGTAAGAGCAGAGCCTGGGAAGTGTCCATAACAAAAGCAGTTGCTAAACTAGCCATTGGCTTTTTCCTTTCTAGTTTTCCTTTCTTCTTTGTGACTAAGGTTTATTAGAGTCTAATGAACTATGAAACTGCACCACAATAAGGAGTACAATGGCAGACACAAAAGACAGTGGAAAAAGTGAAATACCATCCTAAAGTTATGTTAGGACCTTGGAGATGAGATGATAAATTTTACACAGGAGCCATCACTTCATCTTTCACGGAAATGCAACCATCTCTATGGTGAAACACAGCAGTTGTTTCATAGGGCACGTAACGTGTCTCTTAATTCTATTTCTATTTTGTCTTATCGATCTTGTCTCTGAGATAAATATCAGTATATCTTATGATAACATAGTGTACTGAAAATAAAATCGATGGCCTGCTTACAATACACGTAGTGCAAGTTTGTACTGTGCTGCACTAACCTGCTCATGAAAAGCCAACACATTCAGCCAATGTCACAAATAAAAACTTTCCTAATAGAAATATATTTCTTGTTTTCATTTGGCCAATGAGAGCTTTTCCTAATAAGGTCTTATTAATGGCCAAGAAAGAACTTCAGAATGTGGCTCATTGCATTTAGGATACAGTACATGGACCAGGTTGTTGGCTGCTATAAATCAGTCACTGCTATTGACTTAAGTGGCGCTATCCTGATTTACACCAGCTGGGGATCTGGGTCGGAGAGTTTATGATCAGTAGTAATTTCTCATAAATTGTTGTTTTTTAATAAGTCCAGTTTTAAAACTGTCTGATTGTCCTCTCACTTCTATCATTGTTAGACCAGTGCAACTGCATTGACATCAGTAGAATTGCTCCTGATTTACCCCAGTGTCAATTAATCTTGGGCCCTAAATCTGTAAGAATGTGCGGAGACAATTTGTCAAAGGAAGTGCATCCTTTGCTGTCATATGACAGTGATGTATTTCTGACTCATTTAATTGATCAGATCCTCGCAAGCAAATAAACTGAAATAGCAAACTATGTCATAGCTCATTTTGTAAACCGCATATCTGCAAATATTTAGTGAGGGAAAGTATTGTTTTTTAGACTGCAGTAGTAGTTTCATGATCTATCCCTTAATATAATGAAACAAGAAATAATAGAACTAAACAAATCAGTGAATGAGAATGACAGTTGCTACCATTACACATTTTGCGTTATTGCTATTTTAGACAGTATTTAATAGTTTCTGACAAATTAGAAGCTTGCTTAAAAAAAAAAAAGTACAGAACACCCACAGCATGTCTGGAGTTAATATGTATTTTTCCACAGTCAGAGTGTGGGAGGCTCTCTGTTTATGTAATTACAGCTTTCAAAAAAAGCTCAAATAGACAGGGAGCAATGAAGTGAAATTATATGTGGAATATTCAGATGATACTGCATCTGCCAGGGAGATTAGACTTTTTCTTAGAAAAATTGAAATTCATTGCTTGAACTTTGATAGAAATAAACTTTCTGGGTGGTTGAAAAGCTGTTTGCTGCTGCTACTGTTGTCAGTCCTGGTGAATTCACCAACTAAAAAACCTCCGTCTGTCTATCTTCATAGGACACCGTTAAGTGTTTGCATTTCTTCAGCTTTTCATCATGAAAAATATCAAGTCATTTGGTCATTGGTGCAGTTTGTGGACCTGTAGCTTCAGTTGGAAATAGTATACTATACTTCTAAAAACTGTTGTGTAGCCTGACTAGCACAGATCAGCTGTCGTATTGTATTTGAGCGGATTGCAGTTCAGTGGTGGATGAGTTATTTTATTTTTATTTTATTTTAATAGCTTCCATTGAAAGCTTTAGTTAAGGCTAAGGTACAATTTCCTCTTCAACTTTTTCAAACAAATTCCCTTATGAAATCATGTGAAAGTTTACATCTTTTTTTAGGAAGTTCTAGCAAATTTTGCTTTTGAAAGTGGCAAAATCAAATCAACACCTCTTTTTATCTTCATGATATTGCCATCCTAAAATATTATGTGCTAAATCCTGCTAACATTCTGCATGTGGAACTCCAAGTGTAGCTAATGGAAGTTCTGAATAGAAACTAATGCAAGATTTTACAGTTTGTAAAGAGAAGTTGTTTTTGTTGTTCATTATGAGCCATATCCAGGACAAATACAATGCAGTGGTGGGTAGCTGCACACATTTTCCACATGGAGATTGATGCAGCCATATGTCATTACAGAGATGGATGTCTCTCGAAGGATTGTAAGAAAAGGGTAGTATGCAAGATTACTGGAAAGAAATTGGTCTTTATTTCCTGTCCCTAATCACCTAGATATATTTTTATTTATGAGATTTACAAGTTTGGTTGAAGGTAACGGTGTTGACATAATAGTTTTAGACTTAGTTTCACATGACATTCTGACGTCTCAAAAAGCAGTTATAAATAGAGAATCATCATATTATGGGGTATGTCTAGAACCAAATGCAAGTTCATGCATCTACAAAGAAAGAATGTAGGTCACACTACAATCTGGGAAACAGTGTCCTGTAGTACAGGGACTGAAAGTCTTAGGGTTTATGGTAGAAAACTAACTGAACATGAGCTTCCAGTGAAAAGCTGTAGTGAGGAGAGTGAAAATGATCCTTGGATGCATAAGAAGGGGAATATCAAGTAGAAGTAGGGAACTGGTATTACCTCTGTATACATTAGTAACACCATTATCTGAACACCGGAACTGGACACAGTATTCAAACTTTAAAAATTATGTTGAAAAATTGGAAACTTTTCAGAAAAAAAGCTATGTTTAGAGGTTTGGAAACCTAAGTCTCTTGGTATAAAGCAAAATCTAGTATGTCTAAGAAAAGATTAATAGGTGACTTGATCACGGTCTACAAATACCTACATGGGGAAGATATTTCTGATGATAGTGATCTCTTTAATCTAACAGGAATAAAAGTATAATGAGATCCAATGGCTGGAAGCTAAATTTAAACAAAACAGTGGCCTTATTTCTAGTCTGAATGTAACAGTGATGATGATTAACCATCATAACAGCCTATATAGGGACATGGTGGATTCTCCATCACTTGAAGTCTTTAAGTAAAGGCTGGATATCTTCCTAAAAGATCTGTTGTAGCTCAAACAGAAGATATGGGCTTGATGCAGAAATTATTGGGGATATGTCTATACTACCGCAGTAAGTCGATCTACACTACGCAACTCCAGGTACGTGAATACTGTAGCTGGAGTCGATGGACCTTAGGTTGAGTTCGCGGGGTCTACACCGGAGGGGGGTTGATGAGACAAAATCTTCCTTCGACTTACCTTATTCTTTTGTCAGGGGTAGAGAACAGGGGCCAACTGGAGAGCGATCTGCAGTCGATTTGGCTGGTCTTTGCTAGACCCGCTAAATCAACCACTGGTGTAGACCTCTCCTGGGTGAGGTTCTCTGGCCTGTGGTAAGCAGGAGGTCAGTGTAGAGGATCATAAATGGTCCCTTCTAGCCCTAAAATCTATTAAACTTTTTTCATTGGTCACAGTTACGAAAGGTAAATACATCTGTTGCTTGACAGGGTTCATTATTGACTGACCCCAATGGATACTGGAACATACCCTTACATCTTCTCTCTGTTTAAAAAGAAAAAAAGGCAAATAAACCCTTTTGCCAGGTGTCAATAGCAAGGCCAGGTTCAATGTGAAGGGAGTCCTAACATAATATCAACTGAAAATGACCACCACAAACTAATACAACCAACTAATAAAACATTCAAATGGAGTTCAGACAACCTGAATCCCCTGAGAGGCTTATAAAGACAGAATAATCTTATCTATCTGTCAGTAACTACTATATCTGAATGTTGATAGGTATCTGATCAGCCAGCCTCTTCTTGGTCTTAGAACAATTCTTTCTGTAGAAACTTTGTTGGCCTTTGTGGATCTGACACCTGAAGCTTGTGTCTGCTATTCCTGTTTATCGTTGTCAGTGACTCTGTTTGTGTGTGCGGGGTGTGTGTGGGGTGCGTGTGTGTATTTCTGTCAGCACTGGAACCAGATGAGTAGTATTGTGGCCCAAGAGATAGAGGGATGGTCCTTAAGGGTATATCTACACTGCAATTAAACTCCCACAGCTGGCCAGTGTCAGCGGACTCAGGCTGGGGCTGTGGGTCTTTAAAATTTGTGGTGTAGATGTTCGGGCACAGGCTGGAGACCCCAAGGAGGGAAGGTCCCATAGCCCATTGCATCGTGAGTCTGAATCAGCTGATATAGGCCAGGAGTTTAATTGTGTGTAGACATAACTAGAAGACCTTTTTAGGGTTTCATGTAAGACTGATCCTCTGTGGCTGTTACCATATGCGACATTGGTGTGGATGATACAGCCATTACCTTGGCAGATCAACAGCCACTTTCTATTGGGAATCTAACATTCTCTCCTGTTTATAACAGGGAGAACCATTTGGTGTCCTCATCATAATATTTTCTGTTATAGTCTCCTGGCATATAGCTCTATTATAACTGCTTCAGGATTAATTTGTTTCTGGCTTGCAAAGCTTGTTAGATGCTGGGACATAAGGTTTTTTATTTCCCATGTATAAGGCTGTGCAGTGGTCTGAGCCATCATGAGGAGCATAGCAACACTATAACAATGCTAGGTACAGATCCCTCGAATCTTCAGTGGCTTTTGAAAATAAGGTCCTTTGCTAATTATGCTGACTTTTCTGCTAACCAATGTGATTGTGCATAGTAAGGCCTTGAACTGGTATATTGAGGAGAATTGCCAAAATGATACGCATGAATTGTGGGTCATTATCTGCTATTAATACATTTGAAATCCCAAACAACTTTCAGTTTTCAAAATGTTATTACCTGATGTTAACACCTGATGTGTTGTGCAACAGCTCAACTTCAAAGTAGTGTGTGTAGTATAGTCCACTCGCTGGGTAATCTTTCTCACTTGGGAATCTTGCACAGTTTCAGAGGTTCTTTTGCATTGTGTCCTATGTGTTTACTGACTCATCTCTTAGATGATTTTACAGGATGAGATGCTGGATGCTAGCATGTGTGCCAGGCCAAAACAGGATAAACCCTCACCTAAAATTAAAGGCATACGTGAACCCACCCAGGAGCATTTTGCTGAGTATTGGGTGGGTGTGTAGCAGTACAGATGAAAACTTGGGTCATGTCTACACTAAGGCATTGTAGCAGCATAGCTACAGCATAATAACCATGCTATTGTAACCCCATTCTGTAGACACAAACTACAGTGACAGAAGGTGCCCCCCCCCCCGACATTGTAGGAACTCCACATCCCCAAGCGACCATAGCTGTGTCTTGTCTACACCGGGGTGGGGGTGTGTGTGTGTGGGGGGGTGTTAGGTTGAAATACTCAGGAGTGTGGATTTTTCACACAGCTGAGGGCCATAACTATGTTGACCTATGTTTAAAGTATAGATCAGGCCTGAGAGACCGCCTGAAGGAGCAGTTGAAAGCACAGTGCCTGACTTTGGAAGAAACGTAGGGAGAGGTTTTTGGATCAAGGGTGCAGGGTGAAAAGAGTGCTCTTGGTGCTATGAGAAAAAGAAGCTATTTCCTGCCATCTGATTCCGTCTGCATTCAGAAATGCAGGACTTCGTACATTCTTTGTAAATAAACAAAACTGCATCAAAGAAATACCTGACTATCCCCAATTTTCTCCTCCTAACAGAAACAACCTACTAGACCCCAAATTTTTGGCCAGCCACTCAGGTCAAAAGAGGTAACAGTATCTTACTACTCTTACACTTCTCAAACATCTCATAAAATTATTGAATTAATATATTTTGCATCCTGTTCAGCAGATCAGTTATAAACCCATTTGATCATCTGAATTTACAGACTGCTTTTCAAACCAAACACACATCAGACTCCCTCTTCTATATTAACTCTATTGTGGTATTTGTTCTTATGTAGCTACATCATTTGTGCCTTTGCCATGCTTGATGCAGTTCAATTCACAGCAAATACGTACTAGCTTGTGTGGTACATAATCTTTTCCATATGCTTGCTATGTAGGCTTCTTTGCTTTAGACACTTGTTGCTGCCAGTATGTTCTTGTGCTGACCAGAGCAGAATTCCAGCATCCCATCTCACGCTGTATAAGGCTGCTTGCCTGTGGGACTTTAACTTCCTGCTGACTTGTGTTCCTGAGCAGGCAAGTACAGGATTTAGCCTTAATGACAACAAGACATACCATGTACTTTTGGAGATAAAGCAGAATTTGTGGGATTATTTTGCAAAGTAGTGCAAACTTGAGGGAGTGCCATTCATTAAAACAAACTCCCTCCTCATACAACTCCTAACAACTCACAGTAATACTGGTAGGTTTGCCTGGCATTACTATAATCCAGCTATTATTAGAAAATAAAAATAAAAAACAGGTGGCTATCCCAGAGTCTATTAGCAAACACTGAACTCAACATAGTTTTATTTCAGTTTTTACAGTACATCTAAAAATTAGTATCTTAGGGGTCTTATTGTTTTAGCAGAAGTGCCACAAGCCTTCTGGTTCAGTACGGTTTTATTCTGAGCTCCTGGATAACATGGAAGGACAGTTTGGTTTAAGTATTCATACAGTGGGTGCACTTCAATTTATTCTGGTTTTAGAAGTGTTACTGGTTCAGTTTAGGTACAGGAATTAACTTTGTAAGTTTTCTCACTCCAGGAAGTAAACTCCTATTCTTTCCCATCTGAGTGCTGAACTGGCACATAACTATCTATTTCAGGGGTGGCCAACCTGTGGCTCCGGCGCCACATGCGGCTCTTCAGAAGTTAATATGCGGCTCCTTGTATAGGCACCGACTCCGGGGCTGGAGCTACAGGCGCCAACTTTCCAATGTGCCAGGGGGTGCTCACTGCTCAACCCCTGGCTCTGCCACAGGCCCTGCCCCCACTCCACCCCTTCCCACCCCCTCCCTTGAGCCTGCCGTGCCCTCGCTCCTCCTCCTCCCCCTCCCCCAGAGACTCCTGCACACCATGAAACAGCTGATCGTCAGGTGTGGAGAGGGAGGGGGAGGCGCTGGTTGGTGGGGCTGCTGGTGGGCAGGAGGTGCTGGGAGCGGGGGTGGGGGGAGCTAATGGGCAGCTGCTGAAGTATTACCTGTGGCTCTTTGGCAATGTACATTGGTAAATTCTGGCTCATTTTCAGGCTCAGTTTGGCCACCCCTGATCTATTTACTGTTAGATGGCAAGTTATGCCTTGCATAATTATGGTACAAATTAAAACAACAAGAAGTCTGGTGGCACCTTAAAGATTAACAGATTTATTTGGGCATAAACTTTTGTGGGTAAAAAACCCACATCTTCAGATGCATGGAGTGAAAATTACCAATTTTGTGAATACAGACTAACACGGCTGCCTCCTGATACTTGATACAAATTAAACTAGTTTACTGCCCAAACAAAGATTTTTATCTGAATAATGATTACCCTGCATTACCTTTTAAGCAGCATGACTTATGTGCTTGTACACCATTGTGACCTTATTGGGCTTAATCATTTTTAGTAACAATTTTGTTGCAAACAGGACAAACTTAAATGACTGTCCAATCATTGCATTAGATGGGATGGGTGAATTTGCTGATTATTGATTTATTGTATAATTTAACTGGTACATTCTAATATTATTACTATATAATGCAATGGCGGGCAACCTGCGGCCCATCAAGGTAATCTGATTGTGGGCCGCGAGACATTTTGCTGACATTAGGCACGGCCCCCCGCAGCTCCCAGTGGCTGCAGTTCGCCATTCCTGGCCAATGGGAGATGCGGGAAGTGGCGGGTTGCAGGGACGTGCTTCCATTGGTCGGGAAGGGCAACCCGACATTATGCTGACATTAACCATCCACTGCCACAGCCCCCCATAGCTCTCAGTGGCAGCAGTTTGCCCTTCCCAACCAATGGAAGCTGCGGGAAGCAGTGATATAAAGTGTAGAGGTAATTAGTAATTTTAGAACTGGTACAAGCTGTTGTTATCAGATAACAACATTAAAATCAATACTTGACACTTGTATAGTGCCTTTCATCTGAATATCTTTAAGTATTTTATAAAAGTTGAAAGTATTAGAGTTCCTGTTTCATAAAGGAGGAAAGTGAAGAACAAAGAGGTTAAATGGCTTGTCCAAATTTTCTGAGTCAGCTGCAGAAATGCAAATAAAAATTGCTTCCTGACACCTAATCTAGGATTTGTTCCTGCATCCATTGAAGTCAGTAGTAAAAGTGCTATTAACATATAAGGGTGCAGGAGTGGGTCCCTAATTCTGTATTCTCTACACCATACTGCCTCTCCTATGTACTTTTAGAATAGGTAATTTATTACTGCTCTCACTTGTTGACTAGAGGGATCTGGGTGGGTAAGATAGTTCATCACACAAAAACACATGGACATGTGTGAGCACCCCTGGATCAGGCCATTGGAGCATAAAGAGGACTAGCCCTTCACAGGACACGGTGACCACCAGCCAATGACAGCCCGCCTTTGTTAGGAACGCCACCATTGGTTTATTTGTAGCCTTTCTTTCAAGTGCTGAGATTGTGTACAATAGAAATACACTGCTCCTATAATGGAACAGCAGCAGGTGGAGATGGCTCTATTTGGAACCACGCTCTGCTGTAAGGCCCGAGAAATGTTAGGATTTGAGCATTGAAAAATAGGGAGGCTGTTGACAGCCTGGGGTTACGTAGTTTCTAAAACCTTCCCCATTTACTCACCAACTCCAGGACAAGTTGTTCATAGGCGATATCTCAAGGTTCAATAAAGTTGCAGAGACTTGTCAGGAAAAAAAAGAGAGCTAATTCCTGACTCGGTCCTCATTGGTCCCTACCATTCACACTACATTTCCCCCCTCTTTTTCTGTTGCTTAGTCCCTTTCTCTTCAATGACAATACAAAAGTTGCAGAGATGGCCACTATGTTACAGCTGTTACCCCTTGAAATCTCAGAAGCACAATATTTTAAGTGAACAGTAGTTTTTTTTAGGTTTTAATCTATGTTGAAATGAAAAATAACTACTGCCCAAAATACTTACAAAAAAGTGGAAATTCAGTTTTGCACTCCTGAAATTAAGTGAAATTTCATGTTTAAAAATAATCTTTGTCCAGTTCTTAAATGAATGTAAATAATGAGTACATTAGGAAAAAAACAATGAATCTTTGAACATGTATTGTGGGATATTTCAGGTGTAGTTTAAAGACTGTGTTTGTAGTGTAAGGTACTATTCATAATGAAATTTCATTAAATAATTTTGATGTCCTGAATGTACATGCAGAAAAATCATCCGCTTCCTTTCAGATAAGGCATTTTAACTTCTTACTGCTTTTCTTCTACTTAGTGATTCAAGAGAGAGTTGTCAGTAATAATTTCCTGAGTGATTTTTAAAAACCTGTGACTCCCTTTCTTATTAGTTTTAATAAAGAGTCACAGGTCCCTTAGCTTGCTTGGAAAATTATTACCTATCAGCAAGACAGAAGACAAACATATGAGCTATTGACAGCACCAGAGAGTAAGTCCCTCATGATGATTATTAAGAGACAAGAGTTACCTGGAAATTAAGCACTTTTTGAAGATCTGAACTCTATTGAGCAGTTGGAAGTTCACCTCAGACAAGCATAAAATGGCCGTAAAGCAAATTGATTAAAAACAAATCTGATTAAGCTGCATACAAGTAGTTTATGCTGTTGATTGGTACATAAGGTAAAAACAGAGTGGGAAGACCACACACTGTGTATAAATGTGGTAAAATTGTGTTACTTGTAGCATTTGTATACGTCAAACAGGAAAAATATATTCATCCTCTGCTAAATGTAACAAATGATTACTGATAGCACTCTGAGATGTAGACTTTCTGTATGGATAGTAAAGATTTCCCTATGAAAAATATTGCTGGAGGGGAGAATTGCAATCTATTGAAGTTTCAAATAAACCAGATTCATGTGACAACATATTTCCACATTCTTATTTTAAAAAAGACTATTAGTTGGAACAACGTATTTAAACTTTCACCCCTAAATCCTCTCCTCTTGCTAGTTACATTTGACCACTTTTAATGGTGTATACATTCAGTACAGATTTATACACATTTTACAGTTAGACATCTGGAATGATCCTCTGACACTTTTATCTTTGAATAATATCTCTGGACTATTGGGTAAGATCTTGTGTTGCCATTAAGAGGCTGGTTCAAAATAGGATTTGTGTGTCCTGCTCCATGGGATGATAGGAAAGGGAGTGCTATGGTATAATACTTCCAGCGTCTAGAAGTAGGTTGCAGTGGTAACATCAGTTTTATGCTTCCTCTAGGAGCGAGATATAGAGCAACACCACTGTCAAATATGTAGAAAGCTGAGAAAAGCTTGGCATACAGCACCTACTGGTAATTGCAGAGGGAGCTCTGCCTTTGCTCATCTGGCACAGTGGCTGCCTGTGAACTGAAATGACCCCACTTTGAGTTTTAGTCCAGTAACATACAGGGCTCGCACACAATAACTCCAGCCTCCAGAGAAGGGAATTATACTATTTTCATCTGTCTGCTCTAATGACTATGCAGTATAGTTATATTGTTTGGAAGAAACAACAATTATAACCTCATCAGAGGCTGTTGACCCTTTTAGCCTTAATCTTGCAAGGCACTTAAGCACATAATTAAACTTAAGTATGAATAGGACTGTTCACATGTCTAGGATTTTGTCTACTAATATAGAACTAGGTATAAAAGGGATAAAGGAACTTAGAATTCCAGTGTTGGTGGAAGCTCCAAACGCGCACACTCTCTCAACCTAATAACACAAGACTACAGTAAGATGTAAACTATCCTGATACTCTCTACACCCTTGATAAGGACATTGGGTAGTAGCTTGCTCACAGGACGTGAGCTCAGTGATTTTTTGCTCTATAGGTTATTCTCCATTAACAAGCTAATGAATGAAATCAAGCATTATTACCCAATGCCTAAAAGGAACTGAATGGGTGCAAAGTCTGAAGTCTTGCCCTATGTCAAACATAGTTAACCATTTATTTGAAGTAAGCTAAGATGCACATCAGAGTGCAAGCGCCTCATCAGAACACATTTGACACTAAAGCTTATGGTGTGTACATCCAGTGATTCCTTCCTTTCTGCCTAACAGCCATTGCCATGCTGCTTGAGTTTTATAGGACACAAACAATTTTCAACTTTTTATTAAATTTAATTTTTTCTAACCTTCAGCTCAGGAAAAAAAATAGTCATAATGCAGCGGTTGAGCTCTTTGGGGAGGTGGGGGAGAAGCAAAATAATTCAGATTTTGGGAGCATATAGGCTAAATTTACAGTCATGTGTGGTCAAGCTGCTATTGATGCTTGAGTTTCCAATTGCTGGTAATAGACTGGGGAAAAAAAGATAATGTGTTTGATCGATCAGCATGGACAAATTTCATTTAGGGGATCAATAACAGTTTATACTTGACAGAGCTGAGGGACCACATTTATTTTTCCCCTTTGATTCAATAAATGTTTTCAATGGAACTGCAAATGTAAAGCAATCCTAACCATTTCTTAACTGGAGGCACAGCTCCCGCTATAGTGTTATTGCAAGCAATGTGTATTTAAAACTAATATGCAGTACAATGGATAGCCAGAGGCTGGAGCCACTGAATGAAACTAATGTACAGTTTATTAAAACGGAACACATGGAAAGTGTATGGTTTTGTTTTCTTGGTTCCTAGCAATGTGAAATACAGAAGAGAGACATCACTTTGCTACAGTCCCCTCCCCCCTCCCACCTATTTTTTTCATTAAGAATAAATCCCTCAAACCTTCAAAAAAAAATGAAAAAAGCATGAAGGCATGAAAGAAATTAAACGTGTGTGACAAACCACGGCAGGCATGATTCCATCAAAGGCTATGTCTCACTTTGTGCTAGAGGCATTAATCCCCTGCTCATGTATACACACTTGCGCTAGCTCTCATCAAGCTAGCATGAATATAAATAGTAGCATAGCGCAGCACAGTAGAATGGGTAACAGCGGTGGAGGTATGGCTGAGTACATACTCACCAGTTTCAGGCAGGTTTGTACTCACACAGCTAAACCATGCCTCTGCTGCCATGACCCATGCTACTGTGCAACGCTGCTGTTTATCCTCACGCTGGCTCGAGGAGAGCTCGCAGGAGTGTGTATGCCAGCAGTGGAATCGCATTCCTAGTTCGTAGAGTAGACACAGCCATAATGTAACTGACTCACTATCTAAATATCTTTTACCAAATAGGCTTTCCCCTTAAATGTTAAGGCTCTAGGTCCCAGTTCAGCAAAGCACTTATGGACACACTTAACTTCAAGCTTCAATGAGACTTAAGCATGTGTCTTATGGGTTTGATGAATAAAATCGGTAATCAACCTGAAGAGCTTTCATGGTCCGTTCCTGTAAGACTTCAACTTCTGCCCTTGGTATCTCAGTAGAAAGTCTTCTATTCATGTAAACTTCAATATATGTGTATTGCTGACCAGTAAAGGGGGGGGGGCATATATAGACTTGCTAACGTAAACGGGTGGACGTCCATTGATTTCAAGACAGTTTTGTGATGAGTCAACCTTGAGCCTGTCGAGTCATCCCTGAACTGAGTGTTCTAAGCCTGATGAGTCATTTTGAGGTAATTACCTGTGAGTCCTAAAGGTCCAGCCAAACCACAAGCCAGGGTCTAACCAGGTGACCCAAGGCAGGTATATAGGCTCCGAATGAAAGTAGCCATTCCAGTCTGCTCAACATAGTCATGTTATTGGGGCTACTCCTATCTGCCTGGTAATTCTGACCAACTGCTTCTGCTCAACTTGCTCCTGCTCAAGCCATGCCCGGTCACCTGGCTGTCCTGATAAGTTTGCACACTTACTCATGTTTTCACTGGGTTTAAATGTGGTCCATGGTCTGTCACTGGGTTTATCATTTAATTCTATTTTTATTGAATCTATTATGAGGGTGGGGCGGGTAGTTTTGAGGTGGTATCTCTCTCAGCAGGCACAAGATGTCCCCAAAGTGCAGCAACTGCTCTCTTCCCTTTGAAGACTTATCATACCTACCCCCTGCTGAAAACTGGCAAGACTTTCCAAAATGGTTGCTCTATATCGGGGCAGAACTTCTAACGTATTCCCTTAAACTAGACCTCCACTAACACACACACTAACTGAATGAGGGAGGAATAGAAGCAATGCCATGTGACCTACAGTAGGTGTCGATTAAAACCCATCAACACATCACAAATTTTAAATATAGAGTATGCCCAAGCAACTACTTTTAACACTCTACAGACCACAAATTACTGGCCAAGAGCATTCAGCAAATCTTGATTTTTATTCACTAGTCAAAAATATCAGACACTGATCATTAAAAATTCAAAAACTGAGGAGACTAATCTCAAATTTCTCAATTAATTGCTCAGATCTAGTACATAACAAATAATAAAAATCCAACAGAGCAGGAAATATACCCTTCAATCCTTTCTAGTGTGATCTCACATTTCACATAATTCTCTGTATAAAACCAACCAACATATACAGTACTGCTATCTTTTGCAGTTAGGGTTGCAGCACTTTTGTGGTATGTCTCACAGTGAAGTGAAAAGCAGATCACAGTTGTGATGTACCTTATACGTGTGGCAGGCTGCAGTCAAAAAAAAGTGCAATATGCCTGTCACTGTGCTAAGAGCCATGCCACACAGTGCTACAGTCTTTCTCACATTTGATATAAGCAGTTCGTTTGGGTTGTCATTCATGCTGTTAAAGAAAGTGGAGAGTATTTCTACATTATACCTCAAGATCATAAACTTACCTCATGACTTTTTACCATTAGTCATCGCCATCCCCATGTTCACCCACCACAAATGGCTTATCATCCCTTGAAGTGTTTTTATATGAATTAGATTGTAAATTGAAGTCTTTTTACTGGTTTGCTAACATGCCATCCTCCCCAATTATGCTACACAATAAATATATGTGCAACTATTGTTATTGATTATCTAGTTCATAACTACATAATCCAAGCATTAGAGACATTACTCAGGGCTCTGAATATGGGTTGGCACATACTGCAACTGTCCTGTCTCAGGAGGAGTTTTGGGGAGGAATTGTGATTAGGGATGTCAAGTGATTATAAAAATATATCGCGCTGTTAAACAATAATAGAATACCATTTATTTAAATATTTTTGGCTGTTTTCTACATTTTCAAATATATTGATTTCAATTACAACACAGAATACAAAGTGTACAGTGCTCATTTTTATTATAAATATTTACACTGTAAAAAAACAAAAGAAATAGTATTTTTAAATTCACCTAATAAAAGTACTGTAGTGCAATCTCTTTATCATCAAAGTTGAACTTATAAATGTAGAATTATGTAAAAAAACCAAACCCCTGCATTCAAAAATAAAACAATGTAAAACTTTAGAGCCTGCAAGTCCAATCAGTCCTATTTCTTGTTCAGCGAATAGCTCAGAAAAACAAGTTTGTTTACATTTGCAGAAGATAATGCTGCCTGCTTCTTGTTTACAATGTCACTTGAAAGTGAGAACAGGCATTTGCATTGCACTGTTATAGCTAGCATCGCAAGATATTTACATGCCAGATGCACTACAGATTCATAAGTCCCTTGATCATGGGTGAAAGTAAAATAGAAAACTTACCAGTATGGGGGCCAGAGGCCTCTCTACCCTTGAGGACTCCCCTTCCACTCTCCTGTCTGGAAGAGTCCTTGTAACCCCTGCCCTTGATGCTTCAACCACCATTTCAGAGGACGTGCGTCCATGCTGGTGATAGGTTATGCTTCTGCTTGAGAACAATTCAAAGCAGTGCCGACCGATACTTGTTCATTTTCATCATCTGAGAGTCAGATGCCACAGCAGAAGGCTGATTTTCTTTTTTGGTGGTTCAAGTTCTGTAGTTTCTGCAACAGAGTGTTGCTCTCTTAAGACTTCTGAAGGCATGCTCCACACCTCATCCCACTCAGATTTTGGAAGGCACTTCAGATTCTTAAATCTTGGATCAAGTGCTGTAGCTATCTTTAGAAATTTCAAATTGGTATCTTCTTTGTATTTTGTCAAATTTGCAGTGAAAATGTTCTTAAAACAAACAACATGTGCTTGGTCATCATCCAAGACTGTTATAACATGAAATATATGGCAGAATGCGGGAAAAACAGAGCAAGATACATACAATCATAGGCGCCGACTTCGTGGGTGCTCCGGGGCTGGAGCGACCATGGGGAAAAATTGGTGGGTGCTCTGCACCCACCGGCAGCTCCCTGCCATCCCCGGGACCCGTGGCCAGCTCCCCGCCAACCCCGGGGCCCGCCGCCATCTTACCTTAGCACCAGGAGACGTTGCGGGGCCCCGCCCCCGACGCTGGGCGACATTGCATACAATTCTCCCCCAAGGAGTTCAATTCACAAATTTAATTAGTGCATTTATTTTTTTAATGAGTGTCATCAGCATGGAAGCATGTCCTGTGGAACAATGGCCTAAGCATGAAGTGGCATATGAATCTGGCACGTAAATATCTTGCAACACCAACTAGAACAGTGCCATGCAAATGCCTGTTCTCACTTTCAGGTGACATAGTAATTAAGAAGTGGGCAGCATTATCTCCCATTAATGTAAACAAACTTGTTTTTCTGAGTGATTGGCTGAACAAGAAGTTGGACTGAGTGGACTTGTAGGCACTAAAGTTTTATTTTTATATATATATATATATATATATATATATATATATTTTAGTGCAGTTATGTAACAAAAAACCCTGTATTTGTAAGTTGCACTTTCATGATAAAGAGATTACACTACAGTACTTGTATGAGATTACACTACAGCAGAACTGAAAAATACTATTGCTTTCATCATTTTTACAGTGCAAATATTTGTAATAAAAATAATATAAAATGAGGACTGTACACTTTGTATTCTGTGTTGTAATTAAAATCGATATATTTGAAAATGTATAAAAACATTCAAAATATTTAATACATTTCAATTGGTATTCTATTGTTTAAAAGTCCGATTAATTGCGATTAAATTTTTTGAGTTAATCACGTGAGTTAACTGCGATTAATTGACAGCCCTAATTGTGACTCTTGCTCCAGTAATCTGTACAGCCCTTTAATGAGTATGGCATACTCCTCCTACCAGTTGCAATAACCAGCACCTTGGACATGTCACCATCCCCTCCGCACTCCTCTCCACCCACCTTCTCAGGAGTGGTGTTCAGATGCACAGCCCCTGCTTTCCTCCCCATGCCTAGACTCAAGCTCTGGGGGACCCCAACATGGTCACATAGGGAGGAGGGTTGTAAAATTGATTTATCCGCATGGCCACATTGAGGCCAGATGTAATTGGGTCCTTAACAAAGTGTAGTCTCTTAAAATAAAAATACTACAGATATGTATCTGGAGTAATGTCATTTATTCATTGACTCATAGATGCAAAGTTACGAAGAGACTGTCACAAATCCAGATGATGTTCCTGAGTGTTTGATTTTTGGCGTGGTTTTTCTCTGAACTAGCTGGAAGATGTGTGGGAGGAAGAAAACAAACAAGTGGCTAGACACTTCTGTCTGCACATTCGAGGAGGCTCGTGATTACAGCTATGCAGTCCAGCAAAGAGCGGGAATAAACTATATTCAAGAAGTGTGTCCCTTCTAGGCCCATTTAGTGACTCTTCTATTGTAACATATGGAAGTCTTTTGAAAGAAGTATTCCTAAATGGAAAATTACTAAATATTCTACTTCAAACTTGTGTGATAGTTTTGGCTTCATATTCCATAATGATCCAGAGACATGGACAATATTAAGGGTGGTTTGATTTTGCCATATGATATTCAGTTCCCATGTAACATATGGCATGGTTTTGGATAAATGGTTCTAGTTTGGTGGATCAATGCAAATTTTTCTCAGGAATGTAAGATGACCTAATAGTTATGCTGTGTTAAACATAAGCTTTCAGATAAGATTTCTTTTTCAGAGAAAGGTTGTGGGGGATTTTTCTGTTTGTTTTCTTTTAAAATGAACTCTGATTAACAGGGGCTTCAAAATATGTTGGTGTTACATAATAACTAAGTTTCTGATGACAATATGGAGCAGAGGCCAATGCTAAGTGCAGCTAGTTTCTAGTTCCAGATGCATCACATTGTTTTGTTAGCTGACTTGTTCATCAGAGTGAGAGAGCTGAAATAGTGAGAAGTCTGTTACAAAAAGGGATCTGTGGTCCAATGATTATTTTAGGCACTCAGTTCTGAATTGTTTAAAATGCATATTGTCTGTGTACATTTCAATAAGGAAAATGCCAACTATGAATGCCTTAGGGCTGCTTGTGTGTCAACTGATTAAGTCTGCAAGATTCTCTGTCATAGGGTCATTATCAAAGGTACTTCCCGGTCATTGTATGCACAGTAAAGTTTGAGGCAATGGTTGACCTTTTGACAGCACTGCAGGGTAACTTAGCTTCATAGGACATAAATAATCATTTTTTTTGTGAGGAGTATTTATTTTAAAATGCAAATATATTATAACATATGTGACTTAAGGATATTCATTTGGGAAAGCAAAACAGTTTCCCTAACACTCCTCTCCCCCAGTGACTTTCAAAGCAAAATATTTAATGGGGTGGGGAGAGAGAGGCAGAGAAAAGAATGGAGTAAATAATAAAGATCTCCTAACTCATCTTCTCTGGAACGACACATTTTTACAATTACGTATGTACATTTTTGTCAGTTGCATGCTGTAAATGAATGAGTCTTCTCACACCTCAAATGAGTCTGTGATACTGACAAAAAGACATTGAAACTAATTTATGTATAAATAAAAGCCAACATCCAATGTACATTATTTTACTTTAAATCAGTGAGTTTTCAAAAATCTTCTTTAACAAGTCTTTAAAAAACCTGTCTCTTGCACTTTGCAATGTCCTGAGTCGTTTAAGTCCAGAAGCTGTTGTTTGACTCTGTATTTTTATCCTTGCAGAAGGACTAGAATTCACGATAAATACACATAAAATAATATGCTTCAAGATATAAATAGCATCTGAAAACGTTTCATGGTTATCTACATTCAATTGCTAATACTACAGGGAATTCCAAAAGTCCTTGTCCTTGCTTAATGGGAGTTTTGATTGAGTAAGGTTTGAATTAGAGGTTCAGGATTTGACCAGTTTGAACAATTCTATGACTTTACAGTCCTGAAGCTACCTTTCAAGCATTAAAGACAATTATTAGAAGTTGGCTCATTAAAGAAAAAGGTAACACATAGGGATATGTGTTCAATGCTATTTTAGTTCAATATTGCATTTGCAGTGATATTTTTTTTCATTGCATGAGCTATCAAACACTGTATCCCATTAAACTAACTGAGATACAATTTTATATCCTATAAGTGTAAGATAATGTATACTTAAGTTGAAGCTTGCAAGAAGTAAAGGTGTGTACAAACACTGGGATTGGATTCCTGTTCCTTAGTCAACAGGAGTTGTGCTACTTACTTCAACAGGGCCAGGATTTCATCCTGTGTATTTTGCAATGCATTACCTAATAGCATGGATGCTTAGTTTTCATGAAGACAGGAGGATCACACAGTCACTAGAACTGTGGTACTGGCACATTCTTAGCAATGGTGGAGCACTGGAGAGATGGAAGCAAAAAACACTCATGGGACCTTATACTGGGTCTCTTGCCCTAGCAGAACAAGTGGCTTCCCTCCAACTTCTAATGAATAGAATGCCTACAATAGACTGCCCCCCCACACCTGGTCTGAGACCAGGAGTTTCCCAGACTTGGAAATAGTGACTAAACTCTACCCACATACAGTTGATTTAGAAACATGGGGGACCCAGAGTTTCCATCTACTTGTATCTGACAGGTGACTGTACAGAGTGGTACTTGGCCTGGTTATAACAATCAGGAATTGTCTCTTTTCTGTTCTGTGCAGTGCCCAGCACAATGTGGTCCCAATCCCACATGAGACCATTAGGAACAACCACGCTCTAAATATTTACTACTAATAATATACCACTTTTCCCTCTCTCACACAACAATTGCTGAGCTATTGCTACATGAATGCCATGTCATCCCTGCAGCCAACAGGGTCTTGAAGCCATAACTTTGTGCCTCTTAGCAGCATAGGGAACATTAATGATACAAATTATACCCTCTTCCTCCTCCACCCTGAGTCTAAAATTGTCACTCCTGGAACATGGCTAACCCTGGCATCCAGAGAGAAAAGTATTCTATGTGACACCAAAACCTGGGTCTCCCATGCGGTAACGTAGCAAAACCAACCAATAATTGGCCTGACTTATCACAAGCCTGTTTGAGCAGTTGCTCTTTTTTTTTACCTCACGTTTATTTTGCTGCATACTAGCCTGATATCTTCCATAAGCTATGATTAAGGTTTAATCAGTTGTTTTCTTGTGCAAGAAAAATCCCTGCCTTTTAGTTAATGTTATGAATTAGCAGGAGAAACTCAGAAATAGAGTTGCCTACACATTGTTTGAAAATTGTTTACAGCAAATAATGAACAAAGCAAATCAGATTGCCAACGGCCTAGCTGTTGAGATAGTGTATCGCATTATTAATTAAAATACAAGTCAGCTTTTTCCAGCACTTGTAGCCTGTGGGTATCCAATGTACTCCACTTGATTGAATCAGGTAGTGGCAGCACAGGCATTTTTTATTTTGTGCTCGGAGGGATAACAAAAAATGTAAAGCTGTTTTCTGCTACTTCATTTGAAAAAATATTATTTTGGAATGAAAGCATAGCAGCTGCAGCAGCCAGGCAGAAATAATATAAGATATACCTTTGCACTGTGATTTAAACAAGGGGTCTACATCTACAGAAACTCTTATGGTACTGTATTATAGGCAGACCTTTGTCTATGGCCAAGGCAACGGTTTCCATGGAGATGCAAGGCATTTGACAGTGGTCACTGTTTTGGTGAAGTAAATTAATCCAAGCAGGAGACCAGTTGATAGTTATAAGGGTTTTTTTTTTTTTCCTGAGCGGGAGGGGGAAAGGATTGGCAAGTTACAAGAAATAGAAACTCTTCTGTCTTTTGGTTGTTCAGGAGAGCATGCAGTAATTACTGATATTTCAAGAAACCTTAAAATGTGTCATGAATTTTATTTGTAGTATTTTGATTGGAAGCTTCAAATGTACAGTAAGTGCAATTAAAAAGAATAAGCTTGAAAATCTCACTAACCTCTAGCTAAATTCAGATTAAAAACAAAGTAGTTAGGTTTCTTTTCTGTTGAAAGGGTCAGTACTAGTGACTTTTTAGCTAATCCTTTCAACGTACTATTTACCTTCATCTAACACAATGACAAAGCCAAAGAATGGTATCACTGGTTTGATTGTGAGGAGAACACTGGAAAACATTATTCACGACAAATACAGGGTTGCAAATATAGACATGTTTCAAATATACTGTATTTTTAACCATCATCCTTAACCTTCGCTAGTATTCATTTTACATCAGTATGGGACTCAAATAATTTGCAGCATTTGAAACTATATTATTACTTCTTTTGACCCAAGTGGGTAGCCAAAAATTTGGGTTCTGGTAGATTGTTTCAGTTAGGAGGAGAAATTGGTGATAGATATTTCTTTGATGCAGTTTTGTTTATTTACAAAGACTGTACAAAATCCTGTGTCTCTCAGTACAGAAGAAATCAAATAGCAGGAGACAAATTGTTTTGTTCACAGCTCAATAATCTTATTTCCAAATTAAGGAACAAAAAGTGTAGTTGTCTATTTGCTTAGCATCTTAGGAATCCTCTTGAGTCCATTACAAGTCCTGTACAAGAAGGCCAATATTTTCAGACCTGTGAACTTTGAGTTAGGCTTGTGTGGGTAACATTTTTGAAAGTGTCTAAGTGACTTAGCAGCCTGCATGCTAGTTTCTCAAGTTACTTAGGCACTTTGGGGCTTTTGAAAATCTTACCCTAAATCCATCTTTAGACATCTAAATAAGTTATTTTTTTGGAAGTGTTGAGTAACAACAGCTTAATTCAGTAAGGAACTGGAGTTGCTCAGCTCCTCTGAAGATCAGGCCACACGTATTTAGTTGCCAGAGTATGGAGCCTATTTATAGGAAACATTGACTTTTGGGGCTGAAATTTTCTATGGATGGTCTCTGCCCAAAGGTAATTGCCCCCCCCCAAAGTTACTGTAAAATCTCTTCAGATATCTTTCTTTATTTCTAGATATATATCTTAAATCATAGAGTCATAGTGCTTAAGGCCACAAGGAACCACTAGCTCATCTAGTCTGACCTCATGTATAACACAGGCCACCAACATCACCCAGCACCCACATACTACATCCAACAACCAAAACAATATCCAAGAGTTATAACCCACAGGAGAGTAAACAATAATGTGCCACAGGCAGAGAACATGAGTGCACCAGAGCTCAAGGCCCCTGCAGTGGCAGGGAAATGATTAAATGGGATATACCCGGGTTATCCTGGCAAGTGACTCCCCTCACACACACATGCTGTAAAAGAAAGCAAAAACCTCCCCCTGCCAATCTGACCTGGGGAAAAATTCCTTTCTAAGTGCACATATGCATGGACAGCTAGTTCATAGTGTTGGTCAGAAAATAGTTTGTTTTCTCCACAGAAAATTTCAATTTTTTGGCTAAAAATAAATGTGAAAACCAAATATTTTGATTTAGAAATGCCATCACAGTGCCTCATGCCCCTATTTTCTCTATATCTCCCATTATGCACTATGACGTCTGTCTCTTGCTGCACCATCACAGTGCATCTTAGGAGTTCCTGGCCTTAGTGAATAATGGGAGATGTAGTATGGCTGGGAAACCCAGCTACTAGAGAATAGGGGCAGGAGGCATCTGAACTACAACTCCCCTGGGATACCACGGAGACATATCCAAATTGAAATTTTCGTGTTTTCAGGTGTATTGTTTTTCACCAGAAAATCAAAAATTTCCATGGGAAGCAGACACTTTTCACAAAAAAACATTGTTTAATTGAAAACCCAGTTTGCCATAAAATAACATGAAGACACTTTTTTTTTTAATATCAGCTCTTTAGGTAAGTAAGCACTTGTTTCAAAGAACTTAAAAGTTCTCCTGGTATGTATGTAGTGTTTTCGATTACACTTTCCTGTCCTTAACATATTTAGGTTTGACAGAATTCAGTTTGTTGTTTTGACGGATAATCTCGATTTTTTTTTTTTAAAAAGTATTTTTTCAATTTTTATCAATTTTTAATTTTCTCGGTTGTGTGGAAATATGGGTTTTAACAGTTTTTTATTGTATCTATTTGAATTTCCACAGTTGCAGGAAATTAAGTGAGGAGGGTCAGATAATTATTTAGTGACATCAAACAGTTTGTGGGAAAGGCTGTGGTCCTGGTGAGGCAGAGCAGAGAAACCCAGCCATGGCTGCAAGAAGAAGGATGAGTCCCTGGCCACTGGGAAGGCCACCCTGCTGCTGAACAATTCCTGCCCTGGGATGGCCCTGGCACTACCAGACGGTAAGTGAGTGAGAAGAGCTATCACAGCCGAGCTGCAGAGTACTCCTTAGGTGGTTCTGTAGCTAGTGACACCTCATCCCTGCAGACGCAAGGTAAGGTGCAGGCAGGTTCTTCCCTGCTAGGACTGCAGCCTGCTGCAACTTACCTTGTATGTCTGACCCGGTCACGAGGGAGGTTACCCTACTGTCACTGGCGCTGGGGCATCAGCCCCACTGTCCATGGTCCTGCTCACTCATAAAGACACCTGCCAGGAGTGTGGGGGGTATCTCTGGGCTGGAGCCGTTCAACACCAGGGTGGCCTCCCCCAGAGAGGGGGCTCATCCTTGGCTGGCCAGCAGTCCCTGCTCTGCCCTTCCAGAACCACGGCCTTCCTTGTGCCTTCAGTGATCTGGAACTCTGAGGATGCTAGCTTGCTGACTGCTATCGATCAGTGGTTTTTTTAGTTGAGTTGTTTGTGTCAGGTGAAATCCACATTTACTGATGTGTAACAATTTAAATCGAATCCTGTGAAGCCTAATCATACTATTCTTTGTTATTTAAACTATACTTGAAACATACAGAATGAGCAACATAAAAACTGAACATTGCTGGAGCAAACTTAACTTCTGGAATTTCCTGATTTTTAAATGCTTGATCTTGCAACATTAACATTGCATTAACACTAGGCTTTTTGCATTTACTTTTATAAAGGCCAGGGGGGAAATAAGCTATTTCCTTGCTGCCCATATTTGAAATCCATGCTCAAGTGCACACTGGGTCAAAACATCACCAGATGTAGGTACACAGCCATGTTATTGGATTTCCTGATGATGAATAGAGATCAGAAAATGCACCTGTCTGGCTGAAGAGAGATTTACATAAAAATGAAGATTGTGTACACTTGCATATGTAAAATATTGATGAACAAAATCTACTGTATATATGTAAAAACACTGGTTTTCTTACAATACCATTCACAATGTTTAGAGAGAGACAGTGCCCATATACAGTTGATATGGATAGATAGATAGATAGATAGATGTAATATTCATAAACAATATACATGGGCTCGCTAGCTCTCAAAACAATATATATTAATTCTCTAATACATGCCAACAGTTAAGTAACAGGCTGATAGCCAGGTATGTGTTAGGCTGATATTTTTATTTGATTTCCTGGCACATTAATTGGCTGAAAACTCTAATATGTCAGTCAGTTAGAGATCAGGTTAGCAAATGCTCTAATTACTTTATATCTTTTGCTATGTATCCTTTAAGACTTAGATTGTGGAGGAATTTAATAACAAGATCAGAGAAGCTAATTATAGCAGGTTGTTGTAGGAAATCTAAGTGCCATGTTGTATTCAAAAGGTGTACATAACGTACTTCAATTAAAATTTTAGAAGGTTTGGGACTAAGAGTTTGTCTACCAGGAGGGGGTAATGCATTCTAATAGACTGTGATTTCTAAAGTGCACTAACTTGTTTCACATTAATTGATCCGTGTAGACTTTGCTGTTATGCTTTAACATACTGGTGTTTGAAACAGCACTGTGTTAAAGCATACTAGGGAACCTTTAGTGTGCACTAGCCGAGTCTACACGGACCAATTAATGTGCATCACATTGGTGTGCATTAGAAGTTACAACCATGCCCGTGCATTGCCCCACCATGTAGACAAGCCATAAATCTTTCCTAAGCTTAGCCACACCCCTCATCTTTGAACAGCAGAGCACAAAATAAGGTGATAGAATATATCTGTATAAGGGTGAAGACTGATGAAGGTGCACTCTAAGACTTTGGGCTATAGGCTCATTCAAGTTCTTCTCCTTATCAGTCAGTTATGAAAGAATCCTGGTCTGTGTTCTGGGGATTCCCTCCAAATGTTGAGTGGAATCCTAGTTTTCATTCCCAGTCTCAAGAGTATAGTTTTCACTAAGGCCCCTTTACACCACTTAGATAGAATAAAAGTCCTCTTGGAAATCAGAACTAGGCCCTGACACCACTAAATACTAACAGGTAATTGAACAGTGAGCCTTTCTACATGTGGCTCTGTTGTTGAGCACAGTGCTGGCCTTTGAGGCCTACCAAGGTTGGAGTGGTGGCTGACTTGATTTTGGGGGGCCTATACTTGAAGATGCTCATCTCTGCTTCCCTGCTAAAATAATGTAGGTTCTTGTGAAGATAGACTTAAAAGTCACTACTAGGGTTGACATTTGTCACTGAGGATTTTCCTAAAGATCATGGGGTTTTTACAGACCTGCTACAGCCATTAGGGCTGGAACCCAGGAAACACACAAGCCACTACCTTGATGATTTTTTCTTAGCCCAATTTGTGGTTGTGGTGAGAGAAGCCATGCATTCTGCCACTGAGTGTTATAGCGTTGCTTCAAACTCCCTTCCAGAGGGCACCTGTGCTGAGCTGCTTATGTGTTCTCTGGGCCTGGTACATCTTAATAACAATAGATACAACCTGTGTTAGTGGGTTAAGCATAGGGTTGAGAACAATGGTTTCCTACAGTCTAGTCCCAATTCTGACACTGGCATACTGTATGACGTCAGTCAAGTCACTTAGCCAGAAATTATATGTTTCCTCATCTGGAAAATAGAGCTAGTGCCTATCTGCTTCATATCTGTTTGTGACACATCATTCATTAATCTTTACAGAGTACATAATCATACCTAAGAAGCTGCTCATAAAAGCCTCTAACCTGTCTAATCCTCACCTTGCAAACCCAGGCTTATCTGGAAAATTGTCCCTCCATTTAATTGTCCCTCCACTTATTTAAGTTGTTTTAATGGTTAATTATCATCAGAGTAAAAATTTGCACACTATTTCTGAATTTGTTGAACTTCATCTGTTGGATCTTGGTAAGCCTTTGTCTGCTAGATTAAGGAGCTCCCTGCTATCAAAAATCTTCTCCTCATGTAGGTACTCATACTATGCTCAAGTATCTCTTAACCCTTTATGAAATAAACTAAATAGACCGATCTCCTCAAGTCTGTCACAGTGGGCAGGTTTTCTAGACCTTGAATCATTCTTCTGGCTCTTTTCTAAACCTTTTCCAATGTTTCAACATCCTTTTTGAAATGTGGACGCCAGACTTGGGTACAATATTCGAGTAATGGTCTCAATAATGTACAGAGGCTCACTAATGCCACCTCCCTACTCTTATTCAATATTTCCCTGAGTATATATCTAAAGATTATGTCAACTCCCTCAGCCACAGTATCACAGTTCATGTTTAGATGGAAAATTGAACTGCTATATTAGAAGGCAAGGGGTAGTTCAATAAATCTGGTATTTGTGGGAATGCTGTTAAAGCAAACAAAGGAACAGACATTGTATGATGGCGCCAGAATTCCTGACTCCATCGCTGCTGGCAGAAATGGTGAAAAAAATAAGGTGAATTTGCTGTCACTTTGGTTCCTGTTCCCTTGTTGATATTTCTGGTTTAAAATTTTGTTAAATCCAAACAAGAAATATTTAAAAATCATAGCTTTCCCCCCTAATTCTTATTCCTCTGAATTTAGGAAAACAGGTTTCAATAACTTAAGGTCTATTAATACACTACTTACTTGTCCAATACCTTTCTTAGGAGTGTAAAGGTAAAATAGCATATTGATTACATTTTTAGCCCTTTGTTTATTGTCTAAAAAGCCATAGCTAAATTATAGAGACAAGGTGGGTGAGGTAATATCTTTTATTGGACCCACTTTTGTTGGTGAGAAAGACAAGCTTACACAGGACCTCTGCTTCAGGACCTCTTTGTAGCTCGAAAGCATGTCTCTCTCACCAACATAAGTTGGTCTAATGAAAGCTATTACCTCACCCACCTTGTCTCTGATATCCTGGGATTGACATGGCTTCAACACTGCAGATAGCTAAATTATGTCATTAAGTATAAATATCAATTATCTATATGCAGTCTATATTATTGGGCTGATCCTCAGTTGGTGTAAATCAGTGTAGCTTCATTAACTTTAGTGGAACAATGCGATTTTTATACCAGCTGAGAATCTAGCATTCATATTTATAGAGGGAAATGGCTCATTTAGAGCCAGATTTTGCCCAGTCACTCCATGGGTGCACAAGGAGGGAAAGCACAAGGAACCACTCTTCCTTGCACCCTTGTAGGGGCTACCTGAGTGCAGGGTCTACTCTCTCTGTGTAGCACTATGGCACAATACACCCCCAAAGGGGCGGGGAGGGGGAAAGAGGCAGGGCTGTGGCCCCTAACCCACATATTGAGGGTAGCACAAGGTAGCAGTGAGCCACTGCCCCAAGGGGCTTTGAGATGCTGTGCCTTAATGGCATGACTGAACCCATAATAACGGGATGAAAGAATTACAGATCATTAACCGTGTTTTTAATAAAGAAAAATCTGTCACGTGTCAAGGCAATTTTATTCCATAGCAACCAAGCCTTTATTATTATATTCTTAACTCCAAAACATTGCTACCAGTGAATGAATATTACATTATTGAGAGCGTTAACCTCTATATGACACAGTACTATGAGCCACAAGGTGTCATGTTGGTCTCAGTTTTCACATCAGCTACAGCATACAGCTTATGTTCCCAGCCCTAACCTCTTTCGGCTGTTTGATGGGCTGTCAGGGGCTGTAGTGAACTGGCCAAATTCCATTTCTATTTATATTCTCCCTATATAAGATTCCCCCGTAGTTTCAATAAAATATTTCTTCCCTTCCTAAAACACTACTCTAAAATGTCACTGACTCACATGGCTGCTGCATTTCCTCCCTACAGAGGGCTAAATTTGAGGGTTGGTAATGTGACCCCCATGACTCAGCCCCACAAATAGAGCAAAATCCTGCTCTTTGATCTCTCATCCACAGTGAGGATGCCTACTGGATACTCTGCACATTACTCTAAGAATAGACAAACCAGGTTAGATAAAATATCCTTCCGTTTTCTTTCTTTCTCTTTCTTTCTTTCGCACGAGGAATGTGTCCACCAGTGTAGAACATAGATTTCATTACCCCCTTTTAGAACTGATATTGAATCTACATATTTGGCCCTAAAGAACTCAAGAAGAATCTCTTAGTAGTTTCTCAGTATTTGTATGCAAATAATGCAAATAAACACATATATGAAGTGATCAAAGCTGTGCCAGTTTACACCAGCTCAGGATCTGGCCCAATCAGTATATCAAAATAAGTTTCAGTCTCCTACAACAAACATTATGCAAGATAGTGAAAGGAAAAGATGTGAAGATGTGTAATGGCTAATGGGAAAGCTAGAGCAAAGTCTGGGAATCTCTGCTAGTGGTTTGTATAATTCCTGTATGGCATGCTGACGAAGGTAGTCTCCTCTTTCCATTTGCTCTTTCCTGACCTGTCTGTATTAGCTCCAGCCTGCAACAAAGCTAGCACCTTGAAATGCAGGTCAGATGACTAATCAAAAAACGATAAGAGAGAAGCTTCTCTAGGTCCTTTCCTCTTTAAACAGGTGAGAATCACCTTTTCCCATGGCACCTGGTCTGACAGTATCATCACAAGGAGAAGGCTCAGTATCTCTCTCTATCTCTTGTGTTATGGGAGGGATCAACACTATCATTCAGAACCAAGCATAAGGAGAATGATGGAAATGGGGAAATATGATGCTGTAGGTTAATATAAGAAGGACGGTGAGAAAAGAATGTGTTATAGAAGAGAGCCTTATAAAAATACGCTGGAAAGTACCAATAATAACTATTTTAATTAATCTCCTGTGAATAGGAACTTTCTGTTACAACTGAATATAAATAGAAGTTGGATAGAACATTACAATATGAATAAATGAATTAGTCAATCAATCAATGACAAAATATACTATGTAATCAAAAGATTTTTCATGTTAAGATTAATTTAGTGTAATACAAGCCTAAATATTACATAAGCCCCTTTGACATTGAATTATACTGCTGGAAGATGGGAACAGAACATTGTGCATGCCAGTGAAAGGCAGGACAGAAAACACAATCAAGCACATTATCGGCCTCTTCTTCCATTCTTCATGTGGCAGCTGATAATAAGGGAGATGGAGGGGAGGGGAGAGGCAAGTGGAACAGTTGAAAGCCTTCAGATTTCAAAGCCATGGTCTTACCAAGAGAACTGCAGGAATAACTCCACTAAACCCAACTACTCAAACTGTCAGCATTTTATGAAGAAATAACAAATGTAGAGTCAATGAAATATTTTAGTGCTTGGCAATGGCCACACTTCTACAGACATTCTGCTTAGCTTTGTAATGGATGGGAAATAATTTCCTGGTTAAATAAGTTCCTGCACTTTTTTAAAACGTGTGCATCTTAAAGGAATATTTTCTATATCTGTTCCTGTATGTGGCATAGGTGAGCCAAAGGAAATGGGTATATTTGTGTATATTAGAAGTGAGGGCTAAATTTTTAGGACTTCAGGCTTGATGAGGTCCACAAGAAGACAACGGGAAATGAGAACAGGGCCGGCTCCAGGCACCAGCTTTCCAAGCTGGTGCTTGGGGCGGCATCGAGAATGGGGCGGCAGTCCGAGTCCTGTGGTGGCAATGGGGTGACAGGTACGCCACTCTTCCCTTGCCGCCACGGACTGGGACTGCCTGTGTCGGGGGCGGGGCCCCGCCCCCGACGCAAGCAGACGTAGCAGGGCCCCGCCCCCAACGCAAGCAGATGTAGCGGGGCCCTGCCCCCGACGCAAGCAGATGTAGCAGGGCCCCGCTATGTCTGCCTGCGTCGGGGGCGGGGCCGCAGCAACTGCTTGGGGCGGCAAAATGGTGAGAGACGCCCCTGAATGAGAATGTCCATCTTTTTCTAGGGTTTGGCCCTAGGTCTCTAGTTACAAAATATAATTCATCCAATAAAGCAACTGTTCTTGATACATTGTTACTCATCCCTTTTTCCCCACAAATGACCACAAAGCCTTATATCCACATGTTAAAAATATAACCCTTCGACTTAATTTAAAATGACTAGATCTATTATAATGTATTACTGTATATTTGTATCTTGACATATTTGTATCATGTTAGTGCCTAGGAGCCCCAGTCATGGACCAGGACCTCATTGTGCTAGGTGCTGTACAAACACCCGGAATAATCACCCTGTGAATCAATAGTATTATATAAATAATGATGATAACAAAGATAACAAGTGCACTAAGAAGTACTGAATAACGTTAAACAAAAGAATTGTGAGTGAAGCACAAATACTATTTGCATTCGCATAATAGAATCAATATTAGGTGGGCTATTTAGCAACCTCTGTATGTAATATAAGATTATAATTCAGTCTTTGAAATGTATGGAACCCTTCTGCTGACTCTGGGTAGATTATCTCTTTAGTTGTCATAAAGGTTCTTGAGCATTTGGATGATATTTTAGGCACACTGGATTCACTCTGGCATTTCTCCTAGATACCCAACCATAACAAAAAATCCAGTGCTGTGAGTAGCTCAGTGTATCTTGCTAATGATAAAGATAAGAAAGTTCTTTTTTCTGGCAAGTAGATTACATCATGTCCTCTGTGTCCAAAGTAAATTCCAGTATATTGCACGGAATTAATTGTTTCAACCTCAGAAGCATGAAGATGAGGCTTCAACCTCTACACCATCACTCCCCCCTACATTGGCCCCACTCTCCATATCAACTGGAATGAATATCATCACAGGGACTTTCCTGCTAATTTCTTGCTAATGTCTGAAAGAACACATCTTGCCACATTTGTGCAACCAAAGTGAAACTAAGGGGGCTACAATAAATAGTACCAGGCTACGGGGCTTTTATGTGTTCAGTACGAGTGAGATGGTACTGTCCAGGGAAGAACCTTTTGATTTTACATTTATGTTGTGTATTGATTTCCTTTAAAAGATTTGACAAGGGCTATTACTAGTACCTGTCTAGTTAATAGTTAATGGCAGCTATGCTCCTATGTCAAATGGGAGCAATTTTACAATGCATGTAGCTGAACGTATTTCTGTACACACATCACTTTTGGTGTTTTCTCTTAATCTATATTTTTAATCCCATTTTGCATAGATGTCCCCGGAGACAAAATGGGATGATAAAGATGAAATCTCCCACCACAGAACTTCTTGCAGGCTTGACACAATCTTTTCCCAATATATTTTTGTGCCACAGAAACAATATAATGCTAGATGCTTCATCTATAATGGAAGACCCTAACAATGAGCAGTCACAATTTCAGCTCATTTTAGAATCACTAGTCTTAGTAAGATAAGAGTGAAGATGTGCCTTAAAACCAAATAATGTCCATTGCAGATGGTTCTCAAAAATATGGGACATCCTAGTTAGAAAAAAATATGCCAAGAGAAGACAAATCTATAATCTACTTCAATACTTACCCCATTCACACCCTATATCTAGAATAATATAAGCAAGTAATCCACAATCTTTTTTTCATTTCTGCCTTCAGTCCAACTAATAATCTTTTAGTGTAACTGGAACTGTTTGCGACCTACCTGTTACTATCTCATAAGCACTGAATGGTCAGACACGCAGCAATTATGTAATGTTGTAGCTACTTTGGTACCCGAATATATGCATGTATATCTCTGTACATTTTTAAGCAATTAACTTTCTGTGCTGTTGTTCCATCTCTGTGTGGAAAAATAGAATTTAGGGGTAAGATCTTCTCCTCTGTTCTGGCCCCTTTAATCTAGATAAAAGGTGGGAACAGAATAGGCTCTAAAAGCCCCACATCTGCCAATGAGAGGATTTCCACTGTAGGCACTGTAGAAGACAACCATATGCTTGTGTGACGGGGTGTATAAACCCCACATTGACAGGGGAGGAGCCTCCCCTGCTAGGATAACCCTGCCCTACCAGACCAGCCAATCATGCATAGTAGGGAGGAGGGCTTTAAAAGTAGGAAGCTTAAGTCCACAAGGCGGAAGCCCTGAGAGGAGATGGAGAGCTACTCCTGAAACATCAGGATGAACCGCCATGCCCCAACCCCCCAGTTCTGCGAGGAATCCAGTAAACCCCCGGGTAAGCCGAATAGGGAGAGACTGACTTGACTACCTAGCTGTAAGGACACCAGTAAAGCTGCTACCCAGGCACCCCTGAAGTAAGGTGGTGCCACAAACCCCTTTGCTTTTGGTTGATCCAAGGAGGGGCTTGTTTTGTCTTGAGTCTGAATTTTTGCTTTCCCCCCACCCAGAACCAAAGGAAGCAGGCCCGCAAGGGTGGGGTCCATTGCAAGGACTAAGAAGCTGTGGCCTGTACTGGGTCAACCCTGTGGCAACTGGGTGTGGCAAAGAGCCTCAACACAGCCAGGGAGGTGCCCCAGAGAGAATCAGCTTGTCTTCCATGGGTCGCCTCCCATGGGGGGTGCTGGGTCAAGTATGCAGTGAGGAGGGGTGTGTCAGGCAGAGCTGCAGCACATAGGACAGCAGAGATTCCAGGCAGTGCTGTAGCCCATAGGGCCGCCGAGGCAGGCTGCTGTTTCCTGACCCATCTCGAGTCATTTCAGAATCTACAGATCCCATGTGGTACAGTGCAGGCTCTGCCATGAGGAGAGATCACTCACAATACATCATGGGAGATGGAGTCTAGCCAGGGAACTGGGCCCCCAGGAAGCAAGAGGGGCAGGAGGGACACAGAACTAAAACTCCCATGAAGCACTTCGGTGGCTCAGGCAAAGTGAGAGAGTCTGAAACACAATGTTTTGTTTTGGGTTAACAGTTTCAATCAAAATGAAAAGTTTTGACTTCCAATGGAAAATTATTTTCCTGTGGAACCCTATTTTCTGATGGGAAAATGGGTCATGAGAAAATTTTTAACTAGCCCTAATGTCGAATGAGGCTTTACCACTTCTGGATGAACTGTGAAATAATTATTTTTTCTGCCTCTCCTCCAAATGTAACCAATTCCTCTCACGATTATCATGGCTTATGGTTATGAGACAGTTAATTTGGGATTTATCCCAAAGAATCATTATGCTAGGCCTCCCCTCAGCCCTTATCCCAACCCTTGGCATAGTGCTATGGCCAACTCTTCTTGTTCTACTTTCTCCGAGTGTCTACTCTTCTTGTTCTACTTTCTCTGAGTGTCTGCTACTGGTATGACAGTGATAGCTGCTTGCACCTCTAGTAGGGTGTCCAGGCATGCATTGGTGACACATCAAATAGTTTCTGCAACATCTCCAGACCCATCTTTACCAGCTATTCCAGCAGCAAACAAAGAATTGGAGAGGAAAGAGGGCTAAGCTACTGCTACACTGGGTGAGAAACCTGGTGACACTATAGCCTGCCTTTCTCCCTGCTGGTGCCTGCCAGGCAGTCTTGGAGGCAATAGCAGGCATCAGGAAGGCATCTGCTGCATTGTTTCCCCACCTGTAGGGAAACCCAAGCTCCCACCCTTCAGTAGCCTGAGAAGACCCACTCTCCCACACCTCAAACAAGCTAGGAGAAATCGCCAGCAGTCAAAGGAGATGTATCCACTTTAAGGACCAAAGGAGATCTGTTCCTCCACTGACTGCCCAGCCTATTACCGCAGGTGACCCAATCCCTGCTTTATCCACCTCCCCACAACCAGAAACACAAGCCGAGTTGCCTATCAACACTGCTGCTGCTGTGAGGAACATCTGCCAGAAAGATCCACCTACTGGGGAAAGGAAAACAAGGTGGGTTGAGAAATAGTGGAGGGTGAATGCAGGAGAAAGATGTGGATTTCGGAGAGTATGGAATTCATAGATTTTCTGATGGGCGGGGAGAGATATATAACATAACATTTGTGTGGGGTAGACAGAGGAGAGTGTGGAAATCAAAGCTATTTTGAATCAGTGAGGAAGAGTATTTTACCCAGGAAATGTCACATGTATGGATGACTGAGGGGGACATTTTTGATAGAGCCCGATGTTAACATTTTGGCAGCACATTGATGAGGGATGAGTGCAGGCAATAGGTGAAGGGCCAATCACTGACAGTCTGAGAAAGACAATAGCCATACTGGTTGCCCTGTGAGGTGCCCTGATGGCCTGAGGCATACTGGGCCTACGACCTCCATACTGGTTCCACAACCCCACCAGACTTACTCACAAGAAGGAAACATGCAGCAGATTTTATCTCTTCCCAAAGCTACACTTTCCAGGCAGGTCCCCACATCCCAGGACTTTTCACATAACAAAAGGAAGAGATGGGCATGGTTTTGCTGTAAGCCCTGTAGGATGAATAAATGGGTCTGAATAAGACTGGATTCAATGAATCTCTGAGGCTACTTTCTTGTTTGGATGGATCTGGATGAGTATTTTTGTACCCTCTTTGACATCTGCCTAATAGCAAAAGCAGTCACAAAGAATGGCTCAGACCATGCCAGAGATGGGAAGAGATTCTTACTGTATCCCATTGCCTCTCTTTATGAACAGAGTTATCTTCCAGACTATTGTTTCACTGATTCCTTTTTAGTTACCATTTATACCCTTTAATTCTGAATAAACAAAAGCCTTTAGGGTCCTGGCCTGTTTTTTCCAGGGATGTGGCAGACCATAGGCGCCGACTTCCGGTGGCGCCAGTGGGGGCTGACGCCCGGGCCTGCCCCCGACGCTGGGCGACGTGGTGGGGCCCCGCCCCCGATGCCGGGCCCCGCCCCTGACGCCGGGCGACGTGGTGGGGCCCCGCCCCCAACGCCGACGCAATGTCGCCCAGCATCGGGGGCGGAGCCCCGCAACGTCTCCCGGTGCTGAGGTAAGCTTGCCGCGGGCCCCGGGACTGGCGGGGAGCTGGGTGCGGGCCCCGGCAATGGCGGGGAGCTGCCGGTGGGTGCACTGCACCCACCAATTTTTCCCTGTGGGCGCTCCAGCCCCGGAGCACCCACGGAGTCGGCGCCTATGTGGCAGACGAAGAATGAGTCATTCCTATTGTTTTTGCATTACAAGTATAACATTGTTATTATTTTATTATGCAGTATTGGTTCTGCTGCAGTGCTTAAAGGCCCTCATCAGGATCATGGCCCCATTTTTCAAAGGGTGGCACAAACACAGAATAAAAGATAGGGCCCTTGCTTCAAGTGTCTAATTTAGACAAAGTGCAACATATGGATGCAATGAACTTTCAGAAGAAACGGGAAGAAGAAAATACATAGGTAGATTGTAAATTCATTGGGGCAGGGCGTGTCTGTTTGCTACATATTTGTACAGTGCCTAGCACATTGGGATCCCTGGGTATCCCCAAAATACAAATAATAAATAATTTTATCAAGAGGAACAGTAATAAGAAGCAGCATTGACATACAAGGGATATGTGCACAGCTAGATGGCTCTGATTTGGTTACTTAAACACAGTTATAAATTATATATAATCTAATTAGATAAATAGCAAAAGTACCTACTGGCCACCTTCCTAGGAGTTATCATTTGGCAGTTTCCAATAGGCATCACAGTAGAATTGGATTCTGAGGAGGGATTTGAAGGACAGGGTAATGACTTTATGGATTGTGGGAGAGGAAGGGCCAACACGGAAGAAAGCATGAAGGGAGATGCTGACAAATCGGTCGGAAGTCACTGGTGGAGCAGAGGAGGTGGAGGCATTGTGATAACATACAAGAGCAGATACACTGTGAGGGACCTTAAAGTGGATAACTTGCGAAGGGCCTTAAAGTGGATAACTTTGTATTTGATGTGGTGGCTGGGTGACCAGATAGCAAATGTGAAAAATCGGAACAGGGGATGGAGGTTAATAGGAGCCTATACAAGAAAAAGACCCCAAAATCGGGACTGTCCCTATAAAATCGGGACATCTGGTCACCCTATGTGGTGGAGAAGGGGGAGGAAAATTAGAAACGTATAGAAAGAGACAATGTCAGCCCTGATTCCAGTCTAAATAGCCAAGACAGACAAAAGGTAAGAAGAAAGGAAGCATTATTGTACCCACTTTACAGACAAGGATTTGAGATGCATAGTGATTAAACCCCTTGCCTCAGGTCACATAAGAACTCTGCGATTGAGTCAGGAAATGATGCTAAAACTCCCGAGTCACAGTCCAGTGCTTTAATTACAAGAGCAATCTTCCTCACAAGTCTGGCACTGAGCTAAGCTATCAGTACAAGTATGCTCAGTGGCCCATATTCTGGAACGTTTACACCTGTTCCAAAACTCCAGAAGTTGCATGGGTTGTAGATCAGGGTAAAATTTGATCTAGTTTATTTTTTCAGAAACAAGCTGTAAACATTTCCAATGAAATACACTTAACATTGATATCTTGCAACATGTTTATAGTTATGAGAGAATGGCTTTGTTAAGTGGGAAAACACTGGAATAAATTCCAGAATCCCACTTACCTCCTCCTCATGGCATTATCATAGGCTGAGGGCCTTGTCTTGCAAGGTACTAAGTGACTGCAGGCAGGAGATATGGAGGCCCCTTATCTCCCATTGACCTCAATGCTTTTTGTTATATTATAGCCACACTGTATGATTTTTGTCACCAACAAATTGCAATGCTGTTTTATTCCAGGTGCATTCTGTAAGATGAGTAACAAAGAAAAATGTGCTAATTAGAGCCAAATATTCAAAAGATGCAACTTGTAGCTGCAAAATTTCCTCCTGTAAAAGTGGGCCTTGCACATCTAAATGCCTGACTGCAGGTAAAAATCAAGTACAATAGAACTTCAGAGTTACAAACTGACCAGTCAACCACACACCTCATTCGGAACCGGAAGTACGCAGTCAGGAAGCAGCAGAGACAAAAAAAGCAAATACAGTACACTACTTGTGCTAAACATAAGCTGTTAACAAAATAAAGAGAAAGTTAAAATAAAGATTTGACAATGTAAGGAAACTGTTTCTGTGCTTGTTTCATTTAAATTAAGATGGTTAAAAGCAGCATTTTTCTTCTGCATAGTAAAGTTTCAAAGCTGTATCAAGTCAATGTTCAGCTGTAAACTTTTAAAAGCACCACCATAACATTTTGTTTAGAGTTGCGAACTTTTCAGAGTTATGAATACCCTCCATTCCCAAGGGGTTTGTAACGCTGAGGGTTCTACTGTAGCTGGAGGTTAATGGCTTCTCTTTGCACCTGCAAAAGAAATGAGCCTTTCTCTTTTGAAAATTTACCCCATAACAAGAGGCACATGTTATGGAACAGATCTTTTTAGAAGGCAAACATTTCCTGCCTGGTTTATGGTTAAGTCTGAACTTTTCCACAGCTGTCATGGGGGTGATGGCTTCCATGATTTTAATAATTAAAAAAAAAAAATCCACAGCCTGACATTTTTGGGTTGGTGCCTGCAAATGCGTGGTGGGTGGATATGCTGGTAAACAACTAAACCAACTCCAGTAAGAGCCCAGAAAGCTGCAAAGTAAAAGCTGAAATTCTGCAATGCCATAGGAGAAAAACGAAGAGCTGGAGCACAGCAACAACCCTGTAGCCACACAAAGGACTCTCAGTGAGAACATGAGAGCACTCCCCCGCTCCCTGGGTTTAAAAAAAAATTGGAAAGCTGGAATGGTTTTTCAAAGGTCGACGGCAGTCTGGCAACTCCTGTGTTCAGAACGCTGCACTGTTAACACACACAGCACATGTTCTCTTCTTGCCATAGGGACTAAAATGCGTGGGGGAGGGGACATATGAGAGGCAAAATTTTCAAAACCTAATATCCACACAAAAATCCTGTATTTGCATCTGCAAAGTGGGTCAATGTGCAATTAAGTGCCCATGTGTGTAAGTGCGTGATTTGCTTATGCAGTTTTGGTGGCGAGTATAAAGAATGTGTCTCTGTACATTTGTAATCTTAGATGCTATTTATATGTATGTCTATATCTGTTTGGGTGTTTTCCTTTTTTAATTTGCCAATGACTTTTGCTGAAATTCTTTAAAACAAACAAACAAACCCTGTAGCCTTACTTTATATATGAGAGACTGAACCATTTGCATGAGAAACCTTTCTTCTTCTTTCCCACTGTGCATGTGTGTGCTGTGTGCTCTCTCTGTGTATTTTTTTTTTAGAGCATCTATGCTTGGCACAAAGGTTGCTAACAAATGTTAGTTATTTCTACTATAGAAAATATTTTCCATTGCTATTAACACAGTCAAGTTAAGCAGCAATTGACAAGAACTAGTGTTTTAGTAAACGTTCACTTATTACATTTGAACACTGAAAATTAATTTTGAATATAATCAGGGTCAACAGAAAATATAAAGCCAGGATGACAAAATAAATTGTATTTATACATTTAAGTGAAACCAAATTGCAATTAGCAAAACTCAAAATACATCTGGTTCCAGGAAAGTATATTGGGTTAACAGAAGCAGACACTGATTTGTGAAAGTCATGCAAAGTGGTCAAGCCCTCCAGAGGGCGCTATTGTATTTATACTGAAACACCGTAAAATATGTGCTCTTCTGAAGAGCAAAATAGGCTTTAGCAATGTGTTTAATTCTAGCCCATATGAAGCCAGAAAGTCTCACTGGTGTGGACAAACATTTCAAATCAAACACGTTCTTCTCCCATAATTATTTTATAAACATATACGTCTATGAATCTTGGTATTACTGACAATGATAGATGCGAAAGAAAGTAACATGGATTGAAGGATTTCTTTTAAAAAAATCATTGACAAAAATTAACGTTACAGACTGGTCATATTTTTTCCCCTGCAAGTATATTTTGTGCTAACACTGGTCGCAGTCTGGTGGCTGCTTAATGTGCAGTGATTTCACTCAGAGCTCTGCAGGCAGCTGAGAGCAGCTTCAGGAGCCGTGCCAGTCATAGAGGTGCTCTTTTATGCAAAATAAAACAATCTACCAATCAAAACAACCTCCACTCCACCTCCAACCCAGGGCATAATAATTCATCCACGGATTAAAGAGAAAACAATTATCCCAGCACAAAGGTGATAAGGTTTGATCGTGTTCTCAGTGAAGCCAACAGCAAAACTCTCATTTACTGCAGTGGTGCAGGATCAAGTCCATAGTCAGGAACTTGGAAGCTAAGGACCACATTCTGGCTGGCCTGGCCTGGGTGTGCAGTGGAGGGAGCAGGTGCAATATGCCTCTCCCATTGGCACCCTGTATAGTGATAGCCATGGTGTGGTCAGGGAGCAGATGATGTTGTGGTAGGGAGTGAGTGGAGACATTGCGCCTCGCTGTGCTGGTATCCTACTCAGTATTAGCCTCTAGTTGTGGCCCTTCCCCCAGCACTGGTCATTGTAGATTGCTGTGTGGAGAAGGAAGTGCGTGCGACATTCTGTCAAAGGATGGTAGAGCTTCCACTGTAGCATGGTTTTTATTCTGGCTTCTGGCTCCAGGGTTGTGCTGTCCTCAGAGTTCTCCCAGTTGTAGGCACAATCCTGTCCTAAAGCGCCTGAAGTTATCCTAGCCCCCGAGTCTCAAAAAATCCCCCTAAAGATGATATTTTATGAATTTCCACGATTTTGTACTGCAGGCATGTTATAGCCAAAGACGGTAGAGAAAATAAGATAAAAAAGCAGGGTGCTGGCTGGGAAACCCTGACTTTCATTCTTTAAAAAAAAATAGAATTTGATAAAATTGCAGACACTTCCAAGACCCGTGACAATATATCGCCTTTTTGTAGATGTAATTTCCTGTCTTACCTTGTGTGAAAATTGATCTATAACAGTGTCATTAGAAATTCATTGAAATATTCACCAGTAAATATTAGTTTTTCCCATTTTAGAATGCAGTTATACTCACAGTGCTGCGTGCAACTCACAATAACTGTTTCTAATCAATTGTTTCATGGAACTTCGGAGGGGAATGGCCTTATAGTTTGACAAATTACAGCCAGTTTTCTTATGTTTCTTATTGAAGCCAAGGTTTTCCTGATTGCCAAAGCTAGGCTGCTGTTGTTTCACTTAAGGCCCTGATCCTGCAAGATGCTCCAAGTGGGTGTGGAGCTGGTTTTAGGAGCCATTAAAATGGTTAATTAAATATATTTAAAAGAACAATCCTAGCTCTTTATTTTTAAGCTCTCAGGCAATCCTCACTGAACAGTCACCTCTCTCAACCAGGTAAGGTTTGTACAGGAGACATAAAAGCATGAAGCATAGCAAATATGCATGAGCATGTACAATTATGGATTTATTAAAGGGAAACAAGGAGTGTAGGCTAAGTGTAAGAGTCTGTCAACCAGTTCATTTATATTGACTGCAAGTGAAAAAACCTGGGCCAAACTGAATCCAGTAAGAGTTGCACCTGTGTAACTGAAAGCAGAATTTGGCCCATGCTACCCTGAATATAGCAAGCAAGGGCTAGATTCACACAGGGACTTAGGCATTGCAATGTCTAACTCCTAGGTGCCCTACCCCCAAAGGGAATTCTCAATGTGTTCATCAGGGAGGTACCTAAGATGGTTAGGAGTAAAATGCAGAGGAAAGTGGGGGCTTAGAGCCCAGATTCACAAAGGTACTTAGACACTTCACTCCCACTGATCTGGGCCTCAAGTGCCTGACTGACAGGTCAGAGATCGGCGCCTCCCTCCACTGGGGATTCTCAGCCGTGAACCCTCTCCTGGAGTTACGTGCCTAAGCAAGGTCACCCGTTCTCATGAAAAAACAGAGACCCCCCACGCACACACACACACTCCATTATAGCCAATAGCTCCCACCTGGGATCTGGGAGATAGGCAGGGGAATGCCTTGTTTGAGAGTCCTGCCAGGGCGGAGTGGGAGAGAGGGTTCTGAGGGTCCTGTGGCACCTTATAGACTAACAGAGGTATTGAAGCATAAGCTTTCGTGGGTCAATACCCACTTCTTCAGATGCAAGCAGTTTTTCCACTGCTTGCATCCGAAGAAGTGGGTATTGACCCACGAAAGCTTATGCTTCAATACCTCTGTTAGTCTATAAGGTGCCACAGGACCCTTTGTCGCTTCTGCAGATCCAGACTAACACGGCTACCCCTCTGATACTAGAGGGTTCTGAGTGGCTTGTTAGCTAAAGAGCGGCATCAGGACTTATGTAGCTTTGCTCATTCCCGTTGGCAGAAACATAGGCAACTACAGGGTTAGGCAGCAGCTAAGCAGTGGTTCTGAGAAGGTCTGTGGCACCTAAATGTTGTATTTAGATGCCTAAGTCCCTTCGTGAATCTAATCCTAAATTCCTAGGGCAAGCATGTCTAATTATGACGTACCTATTGTTATGTGCTCCTGGCACCATGAATGATGTATCCTATGTATGTAGCAGCCGATGAAATGGCACATGTGAGAAGTACGTAAAAGTAATTCTTGGGAAAGGTTGGATGACTGAAAATCATGATTACTTGAGATAATTATCTCCCTAATGGTATTGAAAATAATCCGAGGTACAACCACCCTGTGACACAAGGAATACATGAGCCCTCCCAATTGTTTTCTCTCCTGTATGTCTTTCTCAAGGTCTCATGAATTCTCAAATATGATTCCTCCACAACTTCTTGGTATGTTGTCCCATCTGTGAAACTCAGCATGTACTTCTTGGCCTACTTTTGAAACCCTCAAATCCTGCATGGTATTTTGCCATGTTACTGATTTAACAACATGAGATGAATTCCTGTGTGGAAGTTGCTCAGAATCACCTTTTTGTGCTTGATCAATATTGAAAACAAGACAAAGAGCGATAAGACTGACCGCTAGGGTAACACCATGTTCTTTAAAATAATTTCTTGAAATACAGGGCATATTCCTGCTCCCATTGAAGTCAATATGAGTTTTCTCATTTCCTTCACTGAGAGCAGGATCAGGCACACCCTATCTCTGTTACAGGGAGTCCAGAATACTTTACTTCCTTGATTACAGAGAAAGTGATAAGGCAAGAGAGGATCTGGCAAATGAATCCAAAGGAGCTATCTTCTTTAGAAGATGTTTATCTTTCATAAAGGGCACTCGCTTTTTGTCAACCACTTTCTACCTGTTATAAAGCACTGTGTACAGTTACAGCTCTATGTAATTAATATTGTTTTCATGAAGGGCATTTTCATTGCATTGGGAAACAACCACTAACACGTAGACTGTATATCAGCAAAAATACAAGTCATTTGGGGAATAAAACAAAGATCTAATTGAGGCTCTATGCTTTTATTTTATTATTTGTTTGACTAGAATAAAACATTCAACTCCTCTAAAAAGTGTTTTGGACTTTCAGATATTAACATGTTGCTTATTAGGTAGGGAGATGAACTTATAGTTAATGCTCTAAACCAGTGGTCCCCAACATGGTGCCCGCCGGGGCATTTATGTGCACCCACCTACCGACAAGGGAGCGCTTCCGCGGACAATCCGCCCACCGAGGAGCGCGGCTGCCGGACAACCAGCTGCCGAAATGCCTCCGAGAAGCAGTAACGCCAAGAAGCGTCGCCGCAGCTTTTTCAGAGGCATTTCGGTGGCGACGCTTCTCGATGACGCTGCTTCTCAGCGGCATTTCGGCGGCTGGTCATCCAGCACCCGCCACACTCTTCTGGGAACATGAAGATGCTACAGCAATGGAAAGGTTGGGGACCACTGCTCTAAACTTATAATAAACCTTTTATAGGTTGCTGCTAGCAGGACTGCGTAAGTAGTAACATTAACCATTATAGTTTTAAATAGAAATCAGAGTGCAGAAATTTAAATAACTACTGTATTTTAATATGTAATTAGTTATTCAAAGCCTTAGTTCTAATATTTAATTACCAAGAAATCTTATGTTTCAAGATATTCATTTTAAACAAAAGAAATATATGTCCAATATCGAAACGTGCAAAAGATATTGTGATATCTTCAGGATATATATTGTATTATGTTTTTATTCCCTTCTTACATATTTCTTTATCTGTAACTCTACAGTATATCTGGATCTACATAGATTTACACAATTGGATAAAAAATCTTAGAATCGTATCTTAAATCCTATCTATTTGTGAGGATTAGCCTATTCAGCTAATTCACTGAGGTAGGATTTTTAGTTATTCGGCTAGTCCTTTACTTAAGACTGTATCCTGAGGGAAATCATGGCAGCATCTCATCAGTTTGTAAACATTAGCAGTCAGCCCACACAGACTTGCTTCATTCTGCAGGTAAGTGATCGTAGTTATTGTACTAGCAGTGGGTACTTATTTTGTCATGCAACCTGTAAAGAATGCCTATCATAAATGAAGAAGTGAAAAGCTTTCACACTTTGATGCCCATAGCCCAATTACATGGTGATTAGTAAGTTTATTTTTTTCACCTTTAAGTAGCAACTCACCTCCCTACCATCATCCAACAAAATGGTATAATATTTTATGAAATCTCTAGTGTCACTTCAGAAAGTAAGGAGGATTGCATTAAAAAAAAAGTAGACAAAGACAAAGGGCAAAATTCTGCATGATTTATTTAGTTCATACTCCAGCAAAACTCCCATTACCTTCAATGGCAGTAAGGAGTAAACGCTGCAGCATTTGTCCCAAAGACTATAGGATTTACTGAAAAAAATCTTCCTTCCTTCTGTACTCCTAAGTGCAGCCTTCAGGGCAGTTGCTATAATTAGGACTCTATGTGCATTTCCATTATAATTCCCTCAGTGGGAATTCTGCAGATGGACTAGATGCAAGATTCAAGACTCTGATGAGATAGGAAATTTTAGGGTGTGTGTTTGCGCACTCTTTCAGTTCATAGTAGGTTTGCTTTGTCTAAATGGAATTTTGCATTTGCTCACTCTCTAATATGTAGAGTGATAGTTTTTATAGGCATCCAGGGGCATTGCTTGACATTACTTTCTTAGGGCTGTATGATCCCAAAGGGGAAAAATTGGTGTAAGTAGTCAAAATACACAAAAAAATCCATGGAAAACCATCAAAGGTAGAGTAAGTTGTAACCCAGCATCTGTGTGAAAACCACTTGTCCTACAGAACAGTAAGTGTGGTCAGAAAAAGTTGAGTAACCCTAAAAAATTAGGGCAAAAATCTTAAATATGGCATGACAGATACCTGTGTACCCTATGCCATATACCCATAGCCATAGGCCAGAGAGGCCATCTAAGCACTTTTCAAAGAAATCCCTGCTCCCTGAGAATACAGCAGACATTATCATAACACTAGTATTTTGTGTAAATAAGCAAAATCTGAAACAGAGAGTTATCCATCCAGCAGCTGTGCTGAGAGCATTCAGACAGCTCCTTTATTCAGTCATTTGCATTAAGGTAAAGACACTGCACTACAGGAATTTGTAAAGGCACTATCATCATGACTCTGGGTATGTGGCTGCCCGCATATACTGGAAATGGGGATTGCTTGCTGTGGTCTTGCTCCTGTAAGGAATAAACTTCTGGAGCCATTACATAATCTCAGCTCCCATTGACTTCACTGAGAATTGAAAGTGCTCATCTCCTGGCATTGATCAGCACCATGTCGGATGGAACTCTATGTGCACGGATAGTGCATCACTTCTCTTGTGATACTTTTGTTGTAGCAAATTGTGTCATTCTTCAGTTATTCTAGGTTACTTAAATGTCTTTTCATTTGACACCTCTCCTTTGCAGACTATATCATCCCACTCTGGCAATTATGCGGAAGAGTTGCTGATGCTACCTGGTACTTATTTAGGGTTCAGCCTGTTCCCTGTGATGTTAATGGGAGTTTTGCCATTGATTGCAATGGGAACAGAATTAGCCGCTTAAGAATTTGAACTAAGTATGGTATCACCACCACGTAGGCACAATTTTTATTGTGGGAAGTCCTGTATAATACTTTTTTCATATGTTGCTACAGTCTTTTTCACTGTTCATCACAGATCCCATGGCAATATATGGACTGCTCAATGGTTAGAAGTAATTTTGATTCCCTGAAATACACCATTCGAAGTTTGGTCCTTAACTATGAATTTCCTGGCTTTTGTGCATTGATTTCTTATTATTTTAATTTTGTGTCAAGTATAAACCACACTGAATTATTTTCACAAGATATAAAAATGTATAGTCATAATGCAGCCGATCCTATTGCAAGATAGCCAGGGCCGGCTCTAGGATTTTAGCCACCCCAAGCAAAAACAAATTTGGCCGCCCCCCACCCTGTTTTTTTCTTACCCCACCCCCGCCTCAACTCCGCCCGTTCCCCAAATCCCCAGCCCTGCCTCCTCCCCCCAGGCTCTCAAGCCTAGGAAGGAGGGAGGACGGGAAGGAGGGAGGGGGAGAAGCGGCGTGCGTACCGCAGCCGCTCAGAATCTCCCCCTCCCTCCTAGGCTCTCAAGCCTAGGAGGGAGGGGGAAAAGCGGCGCGCGCGCCGCAGCCGCTCAGGATCTTTCCCTCCCTCCCAGGCTCTCAAGCCTGGGAGGGAGGGGGAGCAGCGGCGCGCGAATCAGCTGTTTCGCGCGCAGCGGCCGCTCAGGATCTCCCCCTCCAGCAGAGGCGCGCGAATCAGCTGTTTTGCACGAGCCAGCGGCGGCAGCAGAGGTGAGCCGGGGCACATTTTTAGGGGCGGCATGGCTGGCGCCAGAATGCCGCCCCTAGAAACGTGCCGCCCCAAGCACCAGCTTGTTTTGCTGGTGCCTGGAGCCGGCCCTGAAGATAGCTGACCATGTGTGAATTGCAGCATGAATCCCAACATCCATGGTGAGGGCAAATAAAGAAAGGAAATGTTAAATCTCTTACTACAGTGCTTTCATTCAGGAAGAATCCTTCAAAGGTGCCAGATCCAAAGCCTATTGAAGTCAATATTCCTTTGACTTCAATGGCCTTTGGATCAGACTCAAAAAGAGGGTTGGATTGTACTATCTTTATTCATACTGAATAGAACCCTACAACATAAGTAGCCCCACTGAAACCATTGAACTGCTAGTATAGTAAGGTACTACTGAACTCTGGCCTAGATTTTAGTAATTTCAGAGTGACGTTTTTCAAAAGTGCTCAGTGATGGCTTAAGTCTGCTTCTATTGACTTCACTGGGAGCGGAGTTAGGCCAACCCTGAGTGCTTTTGAAAATCCCACTGTCAACATTTTTTTGAGCTGCATGTATTTCTGACAACAGAATTGGGCCCTTAATCTAGCATTCATAGTACATTTCAGATCAACTGATTTACTGTAGTGGAGTAATGTGGTTACAAAGAGTGGCACTGAGTCTGAGCATTCTAGCTACCTTTTCACATATAGCCCAATGGCACTGCAGTCGCAGGTGCTGCCTGCATTAACATTTTTCTCAAAAATCCCCACCAGTGCAATTCCACTGATGGTAGCAACAGTGGGAGCACTGCCTTAGGGTATAGCTACACAGCAGCTAGGAGCATGCTTCCCAGTAGATAGACATGTGCTTGCTCCGCTCAAACTAGCACACTAAAAAATAGCAGTGTGGCTGCAGAAGCCTGGCCAATGGCTTGCGCTTGCACCCAAGTACATGCCTGGGGGATGTGACAGGATTGTACTTGGGTGGCAAGCTGAGCCGCTGCAGCACACAGCTCTTTTTAGCACACTAGCTTAAGTAGTGCTTCCCAGTGGTGTTAGACGTACCCTAAGACTACGTCTATACTTAAACCTCTACAGTGGCACAGCTACAACACTGCAGTAATGCTTCACTCTAGCCACTTGCTACTGCTATGGGAGCGGTTCTCCCATCGTTGATCCACCTCCCAGAGAGATGGTAGCTAGGTCCACAGATGAATTCTTCCATTGATCTAGCAGTGTCTACACTGGGGGTTAGGTTGGTTTAACTACGTCACTCAGGGTGTGGATTTTTCACACCTCCGAGAGACGTAGCTGGGTCAACCTAACTTTATAATGTAGACCTGGCCTTAGACTGGACATGGGTGTTTTAAACACCAAGTCATCTAATCCCGTTTATGGCACATATAGACGGCACAACACAGTGGTTAGTACACTGTCACTCTGGAGTCTTATCTACAGTAACAGTATTGCTACCAGCTGTTGAGCTGAACTCATGGAAACGTTTTAAGAAAATACTGGTGTAGACAACATCTCAAAGACTGAGTTAACTGGATCATGTTTGACTGGCACTAAGGATTGGCTGGCATCTGCTCTGTTCGAGTGAGGGGAAACCCCAGCCTGGAACAGCAGCAATCTTGGCACATGATCCTGAAAGCGAGGCAAAATAAATGAATGCATTGCACTTTGGCGCACACTATAGCAAAAATAAATCTATTCCTTGTTATTAAAATTGGCTTGTATAGTTAATTTCCGTTCTAACGTAATGAAAATTACAAAGGTATGAAAGTGTTCCATAATTCTTTGATGTCTACCCAGTATTAATCCTATTTATTATTTTTAGAAAATAATACTATGTTGGGGAAGATGGTTTGCTGCTTTGACTTACACACTATGGACTTGTCTTCTTCACTGCAATGTTACTTGCTGCTAACCCCCCTCACACAAAAAACTCATCCAAGGGTGGTAACGCTTTGCACCCAAGTTAGCTGGCCCATCCTGAGTTATAGGCTAAAGCCCGAGCACTGCTTACACTCAAGCTGGTATCCCGCCCACTTTGCACTGAGGATGCCGGCTAAATCACTGGAGTGGTGATAGTTCTCCAGCGACTTCCTGCATTTCCCCAGAGGATATGGAATAAAGTGTCTCAGCTTACTGAAGTGCTAAGAACCATGGGATATGCCCCCAGAAGTGCTTTCACCTGACACAAGTGAGTCCAGCTCCAGTTCAGGCAGTCGCGTGTAGCTTTGCTGTGTGTGGCTGATCGCATCTGAGCTAAGCCATGTTGGGTGTTCACATCCTAATTAACTCTGCGGCGAAGACATACTCTGAGAGCTTCCCACTGAAGTCAGTGAGAGTTTAGTTTACACTTGTACAGCAGGAGGCCCAATATTTGTGAATGTTTCCCTTCATTTTTAAGGGAAGGGGACTACTTACAATTTGGTTTATTTTTTCTGTAAGTTCTATGCTTTTTTAAGACATGGATTAGCTCCTGTAAGGCCCAGATTTCCTGAAAGTTCAGCGGGATCTCTGCCAAACCTGGTACCATTCAAACAAGAGAATGATGTTCCGCCACTCTTCTGTTTTTTAATTTTCTACACAAAAGAAACCAAGGCTGCAAGCTCAAACTGAGACTACAAATGATAAGAGTGAGTGAGATCAAAATGTACCATAAATGTTTCTTATTCCACTTACTATTGAGTTCTTGAATGAAAAGAATATTATGACAAAATTATAAAAACTGGGAATCAGAAAAGTAGCAAGCATAAAATAATTCAGAACAACACAACATTATTTTATAAAGTTTCACTCATATCAACTGTATCTCAGAATGCTTTTCAGAGAGATAAATAGTAGAATGAAAGAGAATTTAGGAAGTAAATTCAAGGTAGGGAATATAAATTTTCAGATGAGATTTGAAAAGAGGAGCCGAGGCAAAATAATAGGAATTGGGATTTTATTTGTAATTGTCATGTCTTCATTTCAGAAACTTCAGATGTAGTTGCTGGAAGTTGAACTATTCTTAGGCACTCATTAATGTTGATAACAAAGGCTAGATATTAGCTGTACAAATATAAGAAACTCTTTTGCATAAGAAGAATCTCTTAAAAGTTGCAAACCTCCCCAGAACCAGCGGTTGGGAGGCATTCATTGTGTCATACACATTAATTCAGTTGGCACATTACAATGTTAAACTAAATGACATTATTACAAAGCTGTGCTAAGAAGTGTTGACAGGTCCATATGGTAATTTTACAATGTATAATGAACACACAGACTCCTTTCTTGCAGAAATTTATAGTTCAAATCTATACCCAGGATATCCAGTTTTATTTCCAGAAACTTAAATTGACTTATTACGATGTAGTGAATGTATAAATTAGTTCCAGTAGTTAAACTGAAGCATTTCCCTACAGACTCAATTAGATTCATTAATCTACTGTGTAGACCTGTAAACGGTCCATTGTTCTTTTTCCCCAAAAAATGTCAAAAACTATTTCTCTAACTATAAAATATTTCCTAAAAAAACTGTTTTAAATAGTAAGAATTATTTAATATTAGAAACCCAGATCCACAAATTATCTCATTGCCCTTGTTCTTCTTCTAAAGAAAAATAGGGTTCAGCCTTTGCCTGATAATTTAGTGGGACGGTGGCTAGATTCAGTGTTCTATTAAACTTAAGATGTCCAGAAATAAAAAGAGATCATTTTCTACACCCATCCAGGGGAATAAATCAGCTGGAAAGGGGCTCATTGTGCATTTGCTTAACCTATAGCACATGTTGCTCTGAACTTTTGTTTACAACCACATGTTGCCAAAAGAAAGACACAAATATTAGTCCATTTGTAATACCTGCAGGAGTCAGAGTTATAGATTTAAAATGAATAGCCAATAAATTCAAGAACTTTCCATTTCACATCATGTAGAAATATCTTTTAGTTTTTTAATGTTGTCATTGTGGGGAGCATAAAATATATTTACAGACTGACTGCATGGTTTTAAAAATCGTTTACTTAAACAATCTGTTCTATTGATATTTGTAGAAGTTTGTTGCAAGCTGATTCGTATTTTCTTTCTTTTGAGATTTATTAGATATTACTGCTTTTAGGGGGAAATGAGAACTTGTTACAACAGTTTGTCAGACTTCCTGCAGTGTTATGTTTTGCTCATTGCTTCCAAAACATGGTGGGGTCAAAACCTCTTGAATATACATTGTAGAAGGGACAGCTGGACACACTCCAAAAGCTAACTCTGTTGAACTTTTCTTAACAGAATGTTAATTTCAGTGTCAACACCTCACTTTCTGTTTTCTTTTTTTCTTGTATGAAGTAACACTTACTACAGTGGAACTAAGCTAAAGTAAAGTTAAGGATGACTAGCAAAAGGAAGCAACGGGGTTGGTGCTTTCATTTCCCCCCCAGCTTTCTAATCTTTAAAAAAAGTCCTGAAAGGTGGTGGTGGATTTTTGTTTTTTGTTGTGTTTTGAACTCTTTTTGCAGTATGTTTTCTACATTATCCCAGAATACTCTTATGGATGACTTGAACGCTAATAGACTTATGATCCCATATGTAACAGGGTTGTGATGTCATATATACTAAGCAAGTAAAACCTGATTAAGAGGCCACATATGCTCCCTTTTAAGTCAATGTCAAAATTCCCCCTGACTGCAGTGCTGCATAATTAGGCCCTGATGTAGGTTGACTTTTATCCTCACTGTTTAAAGCTCTTCATATTTGTTTTGTTTCTAACAACACCTATTTAACTCAAACTTGCAGTAAACTGTTGGAAGCAAAGATCTGTTTGTTAAAGATTCAACACCCTGCCTCTTCAGTTAAGGCCTGAAAAGATCCCTGTCCACATCTGTGGGTCCTTGAAAACACTTCCTGCAAATTGGGAAGGCAGGATTGACATTCGTGGTATTTCTAGGGTAAAAAACAAGGAGGTGAAACAAACAAACAAATTTAAAAATTGCAAGTCTTTCTTTATCCATTAAATAAGCAAAGAAAAGAACAACCCACCCCCCTAAGCCCCTCCTCCTTTGCAAGTCACTGTTAAAGATCTGTTTAAATCTTCAGACACAAGAAATGCAAAAAAAGTTTCCATCAGCATGACCTTTAACAATTAGTCTTACTCCACCCTTACTAGGTCCACTGTTGTACTATAAATTTAGTAGCTCATGGCACTCTATGATACACAGCAACGTTGTATTCCAGAGTTTCTGGTTTACAGGCCTACACCCAATTCACTAGGCCAGACAAATTGTTAAGGTTTGTGCCCAAGGGACTTAGGAGGACAACTCCCATGGAAAGTCAGTGGGACTTTATACTCTTAAAATCAGTCAATTTTCTGAATTTCCCTGGAGAGGAGAAGGAATCTTCATTCTCCTCTTAGCGTCCCCAAGGATTCTCCCTAATTTCCATTTATTCCTCTCACTTTTAAGGTCCGGCAAGTGATAACTGTCCTGGGATCCTCTGAGTTGATGCAGTTCCCTCCAGAGATGCCAGCCTGCAATAGAAGGATCACTGCAACAGAAAGAATTCTTTCCCACTAGGACTGGTGTGTTCCTTCCATAGCATTCCCAGTCCTTTCCAGCCTACAACAGTGACAACCAAATTCAGATTGTAGATGGGTAGTAAATTACACTACCTTTACACTAGCACAACCCTTTGCTTTTATCAATGGTAACATAAATGAAGGGTCATGCTAAAGAACAGAGCAACAATCCTATTTCCATCTTTATATACAGTATTAATTATGTATATCTTATATACAGTATTAATTATGGTGGTGTGATTGTATAGTTAAGGCTGTGCTGAGTTTTTAATTTAAAGTGAAGTTTATATGTTCTTTCAACAGATACATCACTAATGATCTTTATTATTTAACATAAGAAATGTATAGACTAGATTAATAGATTCCAAAGCTAAAGGTGATGTATGAGTTGAAAGAGTTTATAAATGTATATCTTGTGAGTCAGAGTGAAGGTTGTTATGAATGCAAAATATTTGAGGTGAAATTCTACCTGATTATCTTGTTAGTAAGTGAATGTGTACACTGCAAGGGTAATATAATAGTTATGTAAAAAAATTCTTAATATTTTAGTCTTAGTTTTTGTATGAGTTAGAATAGTTAATACAGCAACTTCCAGCTAACCAAGTTGTTTTGTTTGTTTGGCTTATTTTGGTTTGCACATCTGATTCCATATTCTTACACGAAATGCCATTGGAAGTACTGATGCAGGTATCCACATTAATTCAACAGGATTGTACACAGTGAAAATTAAGCACCACTCAATGAAATCACTGCTTAATCTGCTCACAGAACAATTCTCTAATCACATCAGATACACCAGCTACCATTTCATTTGTATTTAGCCAATATTATTTGATATAATTCCAACTTTGTAACATTCTGTTGAGATCAATGGGACAAGCATTCCAGTCACTTCAGCGGAGGATTTCAGCAATAGAAATACTGCAGTGTTCAGTAATATATAGGGCATAGAAAGATACTGTAAAATTAAAAAAAATATTATTTGGCGCTAGTGTAAAATGCTTTGTTCTTTTTTAAATTAGAAAGTAGCTTATCCTGCTGCATGTCTGTCTGTTGGCCTGCTAGATCTGACTGGAAAAAACGGAATCTAGATTCACGAAACATATTTTGGCTGCTTTGAAGATTTTTTTTTTTAAAAAGGATCCCTAACGCCAAAGCGCAGAGCCACATCGCGCTATGGCAGGTCCTTCCAGAGGGGTGGAGCTGCCACTTTCCACCTGGAAGCAAGGCTCTGTCGCTTCCTACCCTTGGGCTTGTGGAGCCCTCGTTGCATGGACTAGCATCCACTTAGGGAAAAGGAGTGAAAATGGGATGGGCCAGGGAGGAAAGGGGAACCCTGGAAGCATGGCACCACAGGCAGGGAAGTGGTGCTGGGAGGTCACAGCCAGAGCCAGGACACAACCCTGGGGTTCCTCCAGGTTTTGGAGTGGCATTTCTGCAGAGGTGGAGAGAGGTCAACTCCTGCTGGGATGAAAAGGGGGTTATAATTGCATCTGCAAGGATATCCCCCTGGACAGTTTCTCACAAAAAGTCTCCCCTTGCAGTCGGTGATGCTAGAGGTGACAATCTGGCCCATTATTTGGGAAGGGCAACATGGATCTGTTTGGCAACTTCTATGCCCTATTTCAGCCAGATACAGTTTGAAGCAGCTGAAATATCCAAGCCTGAAAAGTTAAGGAAATGGGTCAGTTCTTTCATATCACAGCTCATTTCTTCTGTTTTTGCATATAGAGCTCAAGGTCCAAGAGTCTACGTTAAAGGATAAGAGCCTGATCCAGAGGCCACTGAAGTCATTGGAAAGACATTCATTTATGTCAGTGGGCTTCATATCTGATCCTAACTGCATATAGAATATAGCTTTCTACAAATGAAATTAAAAAGACTTGATGAGACCTTGTCAAACAATGAATTATATTCTTCTCGTAGACTCCTGCCTACGCTCATGGGGTTGCACCTGCCGGCCTAGCAAGGGAAGAGCGGATTGCAATGCATCAGAAACAGACCAAATCGGTTGTATCTTTCCTTTGTTGGTTTTAATTTACAACACCTGAGCTGATTGACATCGCTTTAGTTGGGCATTTGAATTTGTTCTGGCAGCCTGTGTGCCAGATTCCATATTATACTCACAAACAACAAAGGGATTGTAGTCTGTCCTGAATACCAAGCTGGTATAGCATTGATTTAGTGCCCACTTGAACTGGCCTTTAAGGGCCTGCTTTTTCAGAGGCAATGAGAACCTGCAGCTCCCACTGACTTCAATAGGGGTTGTGGGGGCTCAGCACTTCTGACGATCTGGACCTAATACACGCTACGTGCAGTAATAAAACTAAGGCAGCTACTGCAGGGCAGGGCTCTAAGCAGTTATTTTTCAAAAGACATTTCAAAATGTTTCTTAACAATAGCAGAAGGCATCAGTCCACCACAAGGACCAGAGAGCCTGTAAATAATCATTTAAAATATATCTAAATGAAACCTTTAAAAAAACACCTGAGGCTCCTATCAGGCTAGCTCAATAGTGAGTAAATATGCGTGAAACAAAATGGGACAACTTTGACTTTCAAGAATATCCTGTTTCATTTTGAACTTTTAAACATGGCCCAGTTTTTCATTTGAAAAAGATGGCTTCTGAATGGAAAATATGTCTTTCAACTTAAAAAAAACCCAACCCCACTCCAAAAAACCTGTTTTCAAGTGAAAATGTGACATTTTGAAATTAAAACTTTAAAAATTTCTCAGCTCAAGAACACTGGAAATTTCAAATATGGCCATTGCATGGCTATTTTGTGAAAAATGAAATTTCTGTATGGCAAACATTTCATGGAACATTTCTGAGAAAACCCATTAACCTTAGTAGTGAATCTGAGACCAGAAGTTGTCACTGTCTGAGGGTTAGTTTGGTGGCCAGAAATGGGTGGTCAGTGCAGTTCCTCTCTGGCATGAATCCAAAACATAAAAATCACCGCCAGAATTGACATTAACTGGCATCTTTGCTGCCACTCACAGCAGAGATCAAGGACTGATTGGGTATGGACACTGAACTAACTTTATTTTGCTAAAGATGCTTCCTCCTCCAGACCAGAGCTAATGCAGTGATGCAACCACATACAAAAACTGGTGGGAGAGAATAGATATGAGATTGAGTGACTCCTGCAGTCATATTGAGGGGAGAAACAAGAGGATATTTATAAAGCTGAGATTTACATAAATACCATAGTTACAACACTGGTATTCCCCACCCCAGTGTTGTAACTATGGGTTGATGTTGATGTGTTAAGAGATAAGGAGAAGTGTATGGTTTCACTGTCTGTGCTGTACATAGTCTGCGGATACTTGGTGGAATTCATGCTCCATGGCAGGCAGTACAGCACCTTTCATAAGTAGTGAATTTCACCAAAAAAGTTGTTAACAATAAAAATATAAGGTGATGTCCACAACTACTGCTTGGCCTGGCCATTTCTCCGCATGGAAGGCATTTGCTCAGGAAACCTATGGAGTACTGTATGTATGCATGAATGTGATTTCTAAACAGGAAGAATCTCTTGTTTTCTTTAAATAGTTAATTCAGGGAATTAAAAATCATAACCCATATCCTCCTCTAATGTCCATGAAAGTCTTGTTAGATGTAACAGGAAACTCTGACACCCCTTGTATTCTTATTTCAAGAAAGAAATTGGCCATATTGGCTAGATAGAACTGCAAAGCCAATATACAGCAGCATCAGAAGAGTAAGTTGGATTCTGTTCTACCTCACTCATAAGCAATGAAATTGCTGGGTCCATAATCTTTACTGATTCCAGAATCTTTACTGATAGTGATTATGTACAAAAGCAAAAAGATCACAGCATGATTTTTCAGACACTAGGTCAAGTTTGCAGCATTAAGAGTTATAAAATTCTTGCCCTGACTTTTACACTGAGTGAATTTTATATTGGAGTCATTGAGGTAGAATGAATATGAAACATTGATGTCATTTGCCATTAGTTTAGCTATGACCCTGATCCTGTAACTCTGACACATGCAAAAAATGTACTTTGATTTCACTGAGAATTTTGCCTGTACATGCGTTGCAAGGTTTGGCTCTGTTTTAAGGGTTTAAACTATATTCTGCTGTATTCAATAAGCTTTTAATAAATATATGGGTCAGATATAAAATTTTAGCTAATGTTTTAATATTTAAAATATTTCCCCCCCCCAATACCCACTTGATTAAATTAGAGATAATTGCTATCAGCAAAGAGAGCACCATGTTACCAATTGCACTGGGGTCATTTAATAGCAAATATGTTGCAAGTGCATCCTTAAAAACCAGGAGTGGGGAGGGAAAGGGAGTCAGATTAGTATTATAATTTTTTCTCTCTAGATATTTCTGCCTTATTTTGCCATGCTCTCCTCTAACTCACAAGATTTTCTCCTACTCTTTTTCTCCCACACACACTTTTTTCCCCCTCGCATTTTGAAATGGCATTTTGGCATTTTGAAAACATCTTTGTTCTGCCTCAAGGGCAACTGCCCTCCCCATCACCAATGTAAATGATATCAGGAAACTCATGGAAATCATGTTTGGAGTTTAAATCCCCAGCTGGGACTCAAAGCCATGTCACCAGATAGCCAATAGTCAAAACAGGAACATGAAGAGATGATTTCATTTAGCTACTACTGTTGCTAAATGCGATAGCATTGTGATGCTATCACTAGTGACAACGACATTCTTGGTTTGTCATCAGCAACAAGACAGCTGCAGGTTTGTGTGTGGATTCTTTATAGCCATTTTTAAAAGTAAAACTTCAGCATTTCATTTTAGATTTTTCACTCACCTTGTTTGTTTTAAAGCATTTACTATGCATGCCAGAGAAGCAACCATGCATTCATTCATGTATTGACTAATTTTGGTCTGCTCTCCACTTGGTTTAGCTGTGAAAATAATGGTTTTTAACACTTCGGTTAAAAAAGCAGTGCACTCAGTTCATGTGGTGCACATACTAAATATTAGAGAGGCCTCAGAGTCGCCAAACCCATGGTTCGGGAAGGTTTGGATTTGGAACTGGTTGATGATTCCTATTCCTATTCTGAGCTACAAATAACAGAACACAAAAAGCCATTAATATGATAGTAAGCCAGAACCAGTGAAAACTTCTATAAGAAAAGGAAATCTCCATCAGGAACGTGAGTGCCAATGCACCCAAATGAAGAAGGTGTTTGGAGGCTGAAGGAATCAGATGTTTTATAGTGGGTGAGTAGCATAAACAGCAGCTTCTGAAAATTAAGTTTCGTGATTTACCAAAAGTTCACAACAACTTATCGGGGATGTAAAATATTGTTAGATTTGCATGGCAGCATTTTACACCCACTTTGCTTGTGCTTTGTACTGGGGCAAATGAATACCCAAAGTGCCAGGCAAGGAGAATCAGGCCCTAGTAATTATGGGCTCTATCGTGCCACCTTTGTTCACACTGGGCCAGATCAGAGATATGCCGATTTACACCATCTGAAAATCTGGCTCATTTGAGTAGTGTTGACTCCAGAGAGTACTTCTATTGATCTTAATGGGGATACCTGCACAAGTAAATACTACTCAGCCTGACCAAGGGTGGCAGAATCAGGCCTATAATTTGTAGGCCAGGCACAGTAATGACAGATGAGACACATAACACATCATTATTTGTTTCTCTCAATCTAAAATTATTTCTCAAATGGAAAGAACTCGAACACAGTCACAGAAACTCTGAGTCATCTTATGGTATTTTCTTCATGCTTGTGTCTGCCTACTTGATTCAGAAAGAAAGTGAACATTCATGAGCTCAAGCCTTTTTACTTGCAGAGGCTGCTTAAAAGTGACAATAGAAAGATTGTAGAGGAAGAATTTGTACCAAATAATCTGGAAAATATTTGCGATAAATGAGAACGAAGTGTGTGTTTCTGTGAGCATCCGGAACAGGTCATAGAAAAGAGCCACAGCAACTTTTCAGCTATTAAAGAAAAGAGATCCTAAATCATCACACTAACTAGATAGCTAAACATTGCTTGGTGAGAGAACCCCTGCTTGTGATGAAGGCAGCTGATGCAGCAAAGGGGAGCATGGGCACTCGCAGGTGTGGCTGGAGCAGCAAGAATCATGCTTTTGCAAGGCGGGATTATTTATGGTGGGCTGAAAGGATGTGCTGTGGAGAACACTGTCCTCTTCTGATGCTGCCAGCTAGTGCTTGCTTCTGGTGGCAGTATGTGTGTCAGTTCTTGGGGGACTTGACATGTCCTCACAAAGGTTATTTGTGCTGCCAGAGTGCTGCCAAGTGACCGTAATGCTGCCCCAAAGAGACAGCTCAGGATTTCCCCCTGTGTGAGGGAAGCCTGGGCATGTAGCTGTCCCAGGACCTGCAAGCACAGAGGTATTGTCAGGCCCTGATGGTGGAAGGGAGGGATACCAGAGGTGGGGTTGCCAGCAGGGTCGGTGCAAGGAAGTTTCGCGCCCTAGGCAAAACTTCCTTGCACCAGCCCTGCGTCCCCCCTAGCCAACACTGCCCTCCCTCCCCAGCCAGCTCCCCCACCCATGGCAGCTCAGCCCCCCCGCCCGCAGGCTGTGGCAGCTGCATGGAGCCGAGAGGCAGGGGGCGGCTCGCCGCGGCTGTCTCCCGGCTCCACACTCAGCAGCTGAGCGGGGAGGCAGGAGGCAGCCACCCGCCGCCCCGCAAATCCTGGCGCCCTAGGCGATTGCCTAGGGTCGCCTAGTGATAGTGCCAACCCTGGTTGCCAGAGCACAATACAGACAGATTAAGAAGGATTTTCAGGGGGATAGAAACCACTCTATAAATGTAGCTGTTCGGTGCTTGAGTTAATTTGGTATCTGTGAAATTAGAGACCGGTAGCACTGATAAGCCAGGCAGAAACCCAACGGAAGACTCCAAAGGTAGCACAAATCTGACTTAAGACATCCTTGCTTTTGGGTACCTCCTGTGGAGGATACAATCAGGTGGAACTGTGGCATACTCTGTACATGGTGGGTTTGTTATCTGCACAAATGGGGATAAGACCAGCAAACTCATTTTCACTTGTGAACTAAGCTAGGATTTGACTAGTACTAAGAGAGCAGAGAGCTTGTTTCCTTCCTTTGCAAAGCTAATTTGAGATATGAAGATTTATGTACTAATTTCCCAGGCTGTATTAAAGTCTATAGTCACTTGGAGAGGTTCTAAAGCTCTCCCTGCAATTTTGCCATTTCCTCTTGCATTCTTTTGCTTAGATACCAGTGTCAACTATCCCATGCTGAGCTGGGTTATTGTTACATTTCAGACCTAAGGACACATTGGACTAGTGAGTTCTTGGATAAGAGGTTTGTAGGGAGCAAACCCAGGTCCTGTGGGAACTGATGGTGATTGAGACGCAGTAGCCCAATTGTAAGGGGTCAAAATCTGCCTTACTCCTCAGTTCAGCTGCTTATTTGGTTTATATGATTAATTAAAAAAACACCTCTTCATTTTTCTTTTGTCATCCCTGCCAAGTCAGCCCTTGTCATTGGGTGGGGTTACCTCATGCTCTGACGGTGGTCAGGTTTGCGGTCAATCTGATTTCTCGTTGTATGGCATTCCACAGTTGAGGACCCTCCCCTGAAATGCTCCGTCTCTACTCCTGAAAGTTACATGCAAAACTCTGACAACTGCAACATCTCCCATCAAGCATATATGTCTGAGTGGATGAGGATGGAGAGCCAGAGGGAAGTACTGAAGCAAAACCCCAGGTTGGGATAGTTTTTTGTAAGGTAACTAAGTTCAAATCCAAACCGTGATAGTGATTAAAAATTGTTACCATTTGGAAGCTGTTTAGTGGCCTATGTGAAATGAATTCGTAGAGTCAGACAGTTTTCCAGAGGACAGGTCTCCAGATCACAGAAAGTGACATTAGCTAGCACTCTTAGGGTACGTCTATACTTACCCAGTGCTTCGGCGGCGAGTAATCGATCTTCTGAGATCAATTTAGCACGTCTTGTCTAGACGCGATAAATCGATCCCGGAAGTGCACGACGTCGACAACGGTACTCCTGCTTGCCACGAGGAGTAAGCGCTGTCGACGGGGGAGCCTGCCCGCTGCGTGTGGACCCACGGTAAATGCTTTGAAGATCGATCTAAGATACCTCGACTTCAGCTACGTTATTAACGTAGCTGAAGTTGCGTATCTTAGTTCGACACGAGGGGGTTAGTGTAGACCAGCCCTTATTGTCAGTGTCAGCAGGAGTCCAAGGATGTTATGGGGCATGGAGATTGATCTATCCTCTCATGCCTACATGATGAGGCCGTGCAGTGTGAGACAGCCTGCATTGCTACTGCCAATGCTCTACCTGTTCAATTGCTAAACAGAGGAACTCTGTTTAGACTGTACATTAGATTCTACTTACTAAAAATCACGCCCCCTCTAAATCGCTCAGGTTCTCTAGTTGCCTTCCAGGGGAAAAAAAAAAAAAAGAATACAAGACTTGAACTTCTAACATAGAAATCAAGCAGAGAAAAAACTCTGAGGCCTTCCTTAAACAGCAAAAAGAAGCACAAAGGAGAAAAGGAATAAATATATTTTCTTCATATTTCCTTTGCAGGTCAACTTTGGCTATAAAGAATGCAAAGCGAGCATGGGGACAGGATTGTTAACAGTGTTGTATGGAACAGCACACAAGATTGTGTACAGATCAGCAAGCAGCTAATACAATTGATCAACAACTTTTTTCATAAAATAACAAGATCCATCTTCATTTCTTCTCTTAAACTTATAGGTGTGATTTTTAGTTTTTCCCCTCCTCATTCCAATTAGTATAAACTCAGCTCTATCTGAGGAGAGGAACTTGATTGTGAGGTGGATACTAAGAGCTTGTCTTCACTACCCGCCGGATCGGTGGGGAGCAATCGATCTATCGGGGATCGATTTATCGCGTCTTCTTTAGACGCGATTAATCGATCCCCGAATGCGCTCCTCGTCGACTCCGGAAATCCACCTCTGTGAAAGGCAGAAGTGGAGTCGACTGGGGAGCGGCAGCGATCGACTCGCCGCCGTCCTCATGGCCAGGTAAGTCGATCTACGATACGCCGACTTCAGCTACGTTATTCACGTAGCTGAAATTGCGTATCGTAGATCGACCCCCCCCCCAGTGTAGCCCAGGGCTAAGACCCTCTCTCAATGCCCATCTTCTCATTCAAACCAACAGCCACATTATCCCTTTGATGTTTAAGCAGATCCTCCCATTAATTCCAGTAACATAGTTGCACTCATAAAAAAACCCTCTCAGTGCAAATAAATGGTGTTATGATATAAAAAGATATTTATTTATTATTACTGTATTCTTTTTACATTTTGCAGTTTGTGCTACATATCAGTGTGGGACGACGCTTACAAATCAATGACAGGTTTTCATCACTATGTTCAGCACCAGTATTTGCTTTCAAACCCGTAGGCCTGATTCTGATCTCAGTTATACTGATTTTATACTGGTTTAACGCCACATTTCCGTGGAGTTACTCCTTCATGCTGATATAACTGAGAGCAGAATCAGGCCTTGAATCTCCAGTCTAGCATGTGTGTGTGCTCTTTTCTGGTACAAATGTGGTTTCACATTTGTGGGCCCCAGATCAGAGACAGAAATATGGTTACATCCCTAAGGAACTGAGGAATACTTTCATCAAGACAGCATGGAAGTTTGTTCACCACTGCTTCCTGAAATCTTATACATTTAAGATACTTAAAACATTTTTGTGTAAATCTCTGCATTATGGCACATTTTCAAAATAAAAATGCAGATTGTAAGCTAAATTCTGTTCTCAGTTACCTACTGTATTTATTCACATATTTATATTTGTTACAATGGAGCTACTGCAGATTTACCTGTGTATTACTCAGTGTAGAAACTGGACCCATTTTCTTGCAAAAGACCCAAAGAACGTTATTCATTCTTACTAATTTTAATGAAGTTTTGGGAACACACTGGGTGTACCTCCAGAACTGTAGTTGACTTGTAATTTCTGAACACTTGGTCTAGCTACTCTGGGCCTTACGTCAAAGATATGGGCTTTATCAATGTCACCTTTATGTTAGCAAACAGATTAAATGCTTCTAATATCTAGCATAATGACATTCTGTATGGTCTAGATCACATATGTGATAGTATATTTGATACAGTTGTAAACCTTGGAAGAATAAGGCTGCCTAAGAGAATAGCTTTTTTCTAGCTTAAACACATTACAATTGCGAGTGTAAATCACTTGTCAGTCTATAGCAAATGTAACAGTGTTATAATCTGAGGGGAAAAAAAGAAATAAAGTACAGATAATCTTTTTGGCCATTTTCTTGGCACCGTCAGACATTGGAGACTGACAGGTCCTTCACTTGAGTGACAGGTGTCCTTTGAAATGCCTGTGAATCAGTATCTGTACAGACTGTTGAAATGCATATTTCCATCCTTATCGTAAAGGAATGGATGGGCAAGATAGGTGCTGTTAACATTGCAAATAGCTCCAGAATTATTCATTGTCAGCTCCAGGCAAAGAATAGGGGGAAAGTTTTATTATTCACCATGCACAATAGCAGGATGCTTAATGATTCTCAGTTACCTTGGCAGAATTGTCTGTCGACTTCAGGCGCTAGCAATGGGTGACACAGGTCTGGCCAAGTGTTAGAGCAAGATCATACGGTCTGGTCCCATTTTAATTTCTAATACATTAATCTTTCCCTCACAGATGCACAATGAATATTCCATAGTCTCTTGTTTGTCAGAAGCTGTCTGGCTTTCATCTATTCAGGTGGTTTCATTGACTGTGAAAGCTTGCTTAAAAGGCCTGATCAGTCAATGACAACTGTCTCACAATAGCATTGAGTAATGCTTCCCTTTTTTCTTTTCAGGCATCTGATAGACAACTTTGACACCTGATCTCTGGGGACCTTATGGAGTCACTCAGAGTTCTTAAGAGACTTCCCTTACTTTATCATTCCAGAAAGAATTGTCACAGGTGAATGTATCGCACTTTCTCAGGAGCTGAACTCGACCCTCGAATCCATTTCATTTGCACTGTAGGTTTCACTCTGAATTAAAATGGATTAAGTTGGCTTAATGCTGTTTTACAAGCAAGCTGCAAACACCACACCATTCATTTTTAATTTTAATCCTTTGTCTTAGCCTGTTAATTGCAATTGTTTTAAGTTCATTATCCCACTGTGCACATTGTTACTAGCTGGATACAAATGCTTGTAAGCTGTGTCCTTACTTTTGCAGGTACTGACCCTTGAATTGTTAAATTAGCCTATGCCTGTGCCTAACAGCAGACTCTGTGATCTACAATTCACTCTTTAACTTTTTATTCTTCTCTTGTTTCTAATTAATTAAGTAATAACCCTACATTAGCATTGGCGGAAAAGAGGACTAAACATATAGTTCAAAAACCCAAAGGCTGAGGTGTGAGGTGAAATCCTGGCCCTATTAAAGACAAATGGCGTTTTGCCACTGACTTTAGAGGGGCCAAGCTTTTACCCCGGCTTCTTATGCAATGGTATATATTTATACACCGGCTTATCTGACACTGCTGTGTTGGAGTTATGTCTATTATACAGCAAAGTCACATTTTAAAACATCATGAAATGGACCCCAAACCAAATATGGACTCCCCATCTCCTGCCCCGCTAACTCTTCCTCCCAATCCTTTCCTTTAGGTAAACTAGAGAGAGTGCATACCACAAGAGCCCAAGGAGAAAATATTCAAAGGTCAAACAAGACTTTTGTTTGAATAGGAGCTGCTTTTTTTCAGTTTTCTTGCTCTGAAATCTGTAAGTCCACTCAGAACTGCATGTGCCAAAAAATGGCATAGTTATCCGTGTGTGTGTGTGTGTATGTGAGATTAATCTCTATGGCTTGTTAACCCCATTGACCTGAAGAGCGCACAGAAAGGATTAGCATTGGTCACATTGATTCGGACACAAGAATTGACACTATGCTTTGGGAAAAGCATGAGCTACAGCCGTGTGGGATAACATTCTCCCAGACGTGTTTTAGTTTTGCCTATTTGCTACTTGATTTTGGCCAGAAAAAGAAGTGCTGAAATACAGTGAAGAAAGGCTGTTCTTGTGGCATTTCCGGCCTGACTGGAAGCAGGAAGTACAGGGACTCGCGAAAGAAAAATCAATCCTTGTGAGCCTTCCAGTCCAATTTTGCAGACCCTAGAGGTTTGGATTGTTCTAATAAGGGTCAGATAATGCAATTCTGAAGGACATGGAACCTTTTGAGGTTCACTCCTCACTAATTAGTGTAGTTATTAGTACAATATCATGTCAAGGAGCTATAGAACTAAAGCTCCTTGTTTTGATTGGCTGAGATATATTTGTAATATTAAGTGATGGTCCAAAAGTAGCATCCAGATTACAAGAGCATAAACCTATTGTAATGGGCTTAGCCCTCCCCCGTTAGCAGGGTTGCAGGTAGGTGTGGTTTAACAGAGAGCTGGAGGAATGGCAGTTAAAAAAAAGTGGGCTTTTGGAGGTTGGGCTGCCTGGGGCCAGCATTGGGGGAGGCAGGCACTGCTGTGTTAGGGACCTGGCTGCATTAACGTTTGTGTGGATTTTCAGAGTGCGTAGCCTTGCGCCACTGATTCAGATAACCCAGATTTTACACTGTTTTACACTTACAGGTTCAGTGGTCTGAATACAAGACTGGTCATCAGCAATTCTAATCCTGGCTCTGACACTTGCCTTGGGCAAGTTACTTAGAGCCTCTCTGCCTCAGTATCCCTTCTCTAATAGTAGCTATTTCACATGGGTGTTGTGTATATTGATTAGTTATTATTTGAAAGGATATTATAATATCATCACTTATAGCACTAGGACTTGGCTGTTTAGAGAGAAGTGATTATTTACTCCTGAGGTTTCAGGGTGTTGCTGTGAAGTCAGATAGAAACTCTGTCAATATCTTGAAAATAACATCGCTGACAAAGGTGATGATGATAAACATTTTCATTAGGTTAGCTGTGGAAGAACTATTTCACTATTAGATTTAATAACAGAATGAGGGTGAATTAAAAGCAGGTTGGCACAACAGGAAGAACTGCTTATCAGAAGGTTGACTATTTTTGGTGTTGCCAGCCATATATCTGATGGGCTGAAATTCCTTGCTCCAGGCTATTATGCTATGGTAAGAAGGTGGGTAGTTTACCTCTCTGAGTTTGGTGGATACAAATGCCAAGATAAGTCAATAGTTTAACTGTTGGGCTCCTGTTTACTCTCTCCTTCCATAAGCCCAGCACAAACATATTAACAAACCAGTCCTGAAACAAGCAGTATCAAATCCTGTGTATAGGTTGTTTCCTGAGCTAAAGGGCCACACTGGGATGGACACTTTATGTGGGCATCAAGGGAAAGCATGGCCTATTCAGCAAAGGGCTGTCACAGTTACAGTGACAGGTCCTTTGGGGTGTCCCTCCGGGTCTATGGTGTCTCAAATTGAGTGCAGTGGAGATGCAGCCTAACTTCCCTCCATATGTGATCAGAGGTTGATCTGGCTGTGTTACTACTTTCCTTTCTGTGCAGATGGGTAGAGTGTGGGCAGAGCCACTCCACCCCCAACAATGCACCAGCAAGTCCAGCTGAGATTGTGTGGAGCAGGAGGGGAGTTGTGCCAGGTAATTCACTAGCATAGTGTAGCAAAGCCTCACCGGCGCAGCGCCTCCTGCTGGTCATCTGGGTGTAAGCTCGCTTCCAGCCCAGAACGCCCACTGGAGACTGGTGTCTCGCTTGCCACTGGCCCCGTGTCCTTCCCAACCCCAGTGCTTCTTTACCTTAGGGTTCTGCCCAGCAGTACCCCCACACTCTGAGTCTCCCCTCCCGAGAGGAACCCCCAACCCTCTCACCCACCTTGCCTCAGTGCCTACTGCCAGTCATCATCTAGCCCCCGCTCACTGGGGCAGACTGCAGTCTGTCATGGTCACTCATCATTGGCAAGGGGTGTTTGGACCTGCTGCCTCTGCCTAACCCCGGGCTGCACCATTGCAACCCCAGTACCTATTTTAGGCCCTGCACAAGGCCTGCAGCCTGGGGAGTTGCCAGGCTGGAGCTCCCCAGCTCCTCTTGCCTTCCCCCAGTCCTGCTCTACTTTAGGTACCTTAGTTTCAGGCAGCTCGGTCCTCTCTCTCTCTACAGCCAGAGAGAGACTTCTCAGCTCCTGGCCCACAGACCTCTTATAAGGGCCACCTGGGCCCTCACTAAGCTGGCCACAGCTGTGGCTGCTTCTCCAGTCAGCCTTTCAGAGCCTCAGCCCTCTCCAGGGCTGCTTTTAACCCCTTCAGGGCCGGAGCAGGGTGATCACCCCGCTACCCATAGATTACATCTCCTGCTAAGTGAGAAGCAAGGACTGAATTGTGATTCTGACTCGCAGTTTGGTCCCTGGGTTTCTCCTACCCCTTTCTCAGGTAATGCCACACACTAGCCCTTAGTGACTAGCCTGCAGGTGGCACAACAACTGATAAAACTGCCATGGAACCCCATTGTACATTCTCCCTTGAGACTCCTCCCTTCTCTCTTGTGCTGCTGCACCAAAGATAGGGAAGCACATTTCACATAGGGCTGGAAACTGCAAGTACTTAGGGCTTGTCTACACTTGAAACACTACATTGGCACAGCTGCAGCCCTGAATCTGCACCACTGTAGCGCTGCATTGTAGACACTACCTATGCTGACAAGAGGAGTTCTCCCATTGATGTAGGTAATCTACCTCCCTGAGAGGTGGTACCTAGGTCAATGGAAGAATTCTTTTGTCAACCTAGCGCTGCCCACAGCGAGGGTTATGTTGGCTTAACTATGTTGCTGAGGGGTGTGGATTTTTCACACCCCTGAGCGACGTGGCTGGGTCAACCTAACTTTTTAGTGTAGACCCGGGCTTTCCCACGGTGGGCCAGATCCAACTCCCACTGGAGTCAGTGGAAAGGCTTCCACTGACTTCAGCAGGGATTTGATTGGGTCCATTGTGTAGTACTTGCCCATGTGAATAGTTCCAATTAAGTCAATAGAACTGCATGAACAAAAACTATTTACTGTAATTACAGATTGCAGAATTTGGCCCTTAATGTTTAAGTAAAAAATCCTAATACAATATGAATTCCTTACTTAAACTCTAAACAGTATCTAATCTTACAAACACATTACATTACACATTACTGCCATGTGGCAATATTCCTGCTTCAAAGTTTAAATTCATCCCTTACATCTTCCTACAACAGTGCTGGAAACTCAATGAAGACATGACATTGGTGTAAAAGGCTCACTGAGGCTTGTCTAACAGAGCTCCCCCCTTGAAAATATCCTGTCTGTCAGGGTCAACTGAGTGCAGAACATGTGCAGTACAAAGAAGATCTGGAAAGAAAATATGATTTATGTCAGTTGAACACTTTCCCAAGGTCCAGTTGCAATGCACACCTTTCTGTGTTTGAGCTAAAATGTGCCTCTAGTCATCATTCTGTTTCAAGTTCTACTTACTATGGATATATAACAAGAGGCCAGTTTTTTGTTTTTGGCAAATGGCCTTTCTCCAGGAAATGAAACTGAACTGTGTGTTAAAAGCTTTTGTTTAATCAGAAAAAAAAAGAGCACTGGACTGGGACTGCATTAAAGTCTGAATCAAACTGTGTTCTTTTAAACGTTGCTGTATAGCTACCCTTTGCCATATGCTAGAAATTAATGAAATTACACATGTATTTGGATGTGAATAATTAAGACCATTTCAATCTGAAACAAGTCACACATTAAGGGCCAAATCCCATTCCACCTGTGACAGTGACTAAATTGGCTACAGCCAGCAGGCTCCACTGATCCTTCACTTCACTAAATCTGATCACTTCTGCCTCTGTGCCATGGAACTAGAAATACTTTCTGTATTACTCCACCTCATAGCGGACCACTGAAATGCAAACCCTAAGGGTCTTTTCAGCAGCACATATAATCCAGTCATTCATTTTAGCTCCTTGTGATGGAAGAACAAACTCCTTTCTCCCAGCTTAAACCTTCTTTTGATTCGAATTAATGTATGTTTAAGCGAAAAATACTATTTGACATTAACAAGACTTTAATCTAATTTCCTGTTGCTCACATTCAGGGTACAAAAAGTGGATTGACTTTTTGGTGGTGAATGTTGAAGAAATCAAGATAGGAAGGAGTGTCCCAAATCACAGTCAGTTTAACTCTGGTCACCATAGCTGATGATCTATTGTCCTATTGTCCAGCACAGAAAAGCTGAAAAGATCATTTGTTTTTGTGAGGATGGTGGTGGGGTTTTGTTTGTTTGTTTGTGAAAATAATATTTGCATTTTTTTATCAGAAAAAATACAGAAAAACAGACTTGTAAGTGTTCCCATTCTAGTGTATCTCTATAAAACATTAAGCAACAAACCATAGTAATTAAGGGACCTCAAAGGGAATTGTGAATGCACAACACTTCACAGGATCAGGCCCTTCAATGGAAGTTAGGCACCAAACTACTTTTGAGGATTTGAGCTTTTAAGCCTTTCACTGTATGTTCCAGCAATTACTTTTTGTTACTGCAGAACTCCCCAGTTCAATTCACAGAGGTTTGTGCAGTGCTTTTTTGGCTTTACTTCATGCAGGCTGAAGTTCACTTGGAGTTTTGGGGTTCAAACTAATGCAAAATCTCAAAGCTGAATTCAAAACTGCCAACTGTTGGCAGACTTAGGGTTGATACTCGGGAAAACCATAGGTTTCATGTGGTTCCACTCAAAGTGGAACTTCTGACTTCTGGCCCATTCTCACTTAAAATGCAAACTTAAGCCTGGAACCTGAAACTGACCTCTTTTGGCGTTGTTTTTAAATACAAGTTTCACACTGCTCAGTAGGGCATATCACAAAGTCAAAAAGTAGAAATCTTTGTGAAAGGTCAGGGTTCAAATATAGGGATTATTACAGGTGTACATAATAAGCATTTTGGAGAGGCAGTGCAACTGAATGGATGGAGCACTGGAATAGGACTCACGGCAGCTAAATTATATAGTTCCAGCTGAGACACTGGTTTACTGGGTGACCTTGGGCAAGTCACTTCACCTTTCCTTGCCTCGTTTTCCCCAACTGTAAAATAAGGATAATGATACCTCCTTTGTAAAGTGCTTGGAGATGAAAAGTGAGGCAGACCTTGGTCCTTTTTTTAACATTTCATATTTTAAACTCTAAATGTCTCTGCTCTGATTTCCCAAAGAATTTATATTTTCATATAGAGTGCAGAGATCATTTTAATAATTCAAAAACCGATTATTTTTCTGTGGAACTTAGTTATGATTAACTAGGCACATACACAGAGGATTTGAAAAAAAAAGTCTCTGTTGAACATTACACTGAAGTTGGCCTATGCTCTCAATAAAAGCTCATTATGAAAAGATTATGAACATATAACAATACATTTTAAGTGTGTTGCAATGATCCATAAAATTGGTGTGGCTAATTAGCAGATCAAATCTCTATGAGAACTGGATCACTGTAATATCCTTGGGTAGTTTAATTCTGTAGGTATTTTACTATCCACACATGTTTAGTAAAATTAAATAACAGTATAAATGTTCAGTGGGATTAGAACAACAGTAAAATGAAACCAAACAAAATGAGTTTATTTTGTTAATAGAATAACAGAGAATCCCAATGTTGATATAACATTACACAAAATCTAGAGCAAACATAGTCTGAATCCCAGTCTCATTTCACATGTAATTAACCTTTCTCAATCAAGCTAAGCATCCCTCATACCTCCTCCTCAACTGCTATGCACCCACATCTCCTCTTTCATGTGGATAAAAGGAATGCATTAATTTAGGCTAGAAGTGCTTCCTTACACAGTGCTTTACGTCAGTGCCTTCCCAAGAACATTTACAGCCCCGATCATTCAGTAGCATTTACATGTCTTTTTTGTGCAAGTCCCAATCCAAAGAATTAGGGCCTGATTCAAGGTCCACTGAAGTCAGTAGAAATAGTCACTGTGCCACTCCAGAGTTTAGTGCGCACAGTTCAGAGTGCACCGTTGCTTTAAGGGGGCAATGTTGCGTACATGCTCAAGATCAGGCCTGCACAACTTGTAAAGCGGTGAGGGCCATATTACTCCAAAGAAAACAGCTGAGGGCCGAAACCCCCCAGCACCGCCCACCCCGTGGAAACAACCCCACCTTCCCCAGCACTGGGGTGTGGAAGCCTGTAGAGGGGGAAAGAAACAGCGCGCATAGGGTGACCAGATCACAGCAGTAAAATAGGACCCGCCCCCTCCCTGCTCGGCCCCACCATCACCCCCCTCTTCACCCCGCAGGGGTCACTATATTACTGCACACAACAGTCAATCAATGCAGTTGTAGATAAATCTCTGCATTATGCATTTTTGTATAACTTTTATATGACTTTGTATTGAACCTTGGTAATATGTTATAGCGGGCCCCTAAGGTAGTATAATTAAGGTAAACGAAAAATGTCTTTTTGCTAGAAGTAGAATAAGATCTTCTCCCCACTTTGTATTCAATTGCCCTGTTGAATGAATGAGGTGTGAATGAGGAACGCGTGGAAGGCAGGCACCTCCAGACAGCTGCAACCCTTGGAGAGGGGATGGGAACCAGACCAAGGACAATCAAACTTGTCAAGTGGGCTGACTAGAGCAGAGCAGACATACTGATGGCCTCGGGAGTTAGAAGCAAGCACCTTCCTTTGGGAACACCCTCTTTGCAGCACTGGGACAACCCCCAGCCCAGAGACAAGCAGCAAAAAGGACCAATGGACACAGTCCCAGATTTTGGGCCGCACAGTGAACCCACGCGGGCCGCATGTGGCCCCTGGGCCACATGTTGTGCAGGCTTGCTCGAGATAATATCACCTCACTTCTCAGCCCACGACCCATCCAGAGATGGACTTTCTGGCAACTGCCAAAAGATCTCAAACGTCAGAAGTCTCAGAGAAGAAAAGGAGGGACAGTCAGAGAAGTGCTGGGAATGGAAATTTTTGCTAAAAATTTCAGTCACTCAAGAAACTATGTGCTACCGAACTAAAATTTCCCTTTGTTGTTTCAGTTACAGAAGTTATAGGTAGCTTTGGAGAAGTTTATTCATAATTTCTCCTTAAAAATCCTGTTGTTACAGAATGATGGCAGGTGAGGGGGCTGTGGTCCTCCCCAGAGACAGCTGCATTTAATTGGTGGATTGCTGATCCCTATATACCATATAAATAGGCCTTACTTGCATCCCAAGTAGCATCCCTGACATAGAGTAAAAAAAATTCAAATATGAGCTACCAAGGTTAGGCGAAAAATTGTTCCTGTCTGGTCTAGACTTGTGTGGAGAACCAAGATCCAATAAAGGTAAGGTGCATGGATTAAAGGTTAAAATCTTACTATCAGGATGTTAAGCATTATTATCTCAATTTTACTGATGGGGAAACCAAGGCCCAGTCCTGAAAGTGTATGGGTACTGCCATACCTTTGAGGATTTGGGCCTAGGTGACTTCCCAAAGTTCATGTTGGAATCCTGTAGCAAAGCTAGGAATGGAACTCAGATCACATATCTCCAGTCCTGTGCTTTAGTGATAAGGCCTGTTGCTTCCCCATTTAGTGGTATGTTCTGAATGCTTTTGTTATACTCATTTCTGAGTGTAGTAGTGAGTCTATGGTATGCTGGTTAGAACACATCCTGCTGGACTGTGCAATCATCCTTGGCATGATTAATGCCAGCAAAGTATTGGATAAGTTTAATGTGCAAAACAGACGGAGCAAGAGTGTTTTATGCATTTTATTTAATGCATTAAAGTGATTGTAAGAGTCAGCTCCTAAATGCTGCATCTGACTAGTGTACAACTAACCTGCATATTTTGTTGGAGTTACATAGAAGAAGAGCCTACAGCTGCTTTTTAACTTTTGATGTTCTCATCAATGAATGTTAATTTCTGACACCATTTTTCAGATCCCATAGCTAGTAAATAAATGAATATGCTGTATTTTGTAAGCAATTTCTTATAATCTCTTAGTTTGTGTTGAAGTATTTATTTTAAAAATGTCCTGCAGGGATTCTCAAAAGGTGATCTTGAAATTTTATCTTATAAGGCTCTTTTAGTATTTATAAAATAGCTAGTTTGGCACCCTCCAATGCAAGATTTGTACATTTAATGGTAAAGTGCTTATGCAGTCAAATATTAACATATTTCCTCCATGATGTACTTCAATTCTATATTGCTTAGGAATCAACTTTTGCAGGTTTACAGCTGGACTGAATGGCCATTTAATTCTATTAAATACATAATTTTATGTAATCTTCTTGGCAGTAGTCCAATGGGGGGCAGCAGTCCCCCCCAGTTAGTTACTCCTGGTTTAAACTGAGCTAAAACACAGTCTGAAAGACATCGTGGAGTTTAACTGATACTGGAAGGTTCACAGATTATTCTCCTTTAGTAATCAACATCTAAACAGAAGGGGAAAGGTCTTCTCCCGATGAACACTCGTAACAGCCTTTAAAACAAGGCCCCTGCAGAAACCTCCACTAATCCTGAGAATGATGAGAGTAAATGTTTCTAATTTCACAAAAGAAAAGGGAGAATGTCCCTGTCATGGAATCTGTGGTTTCAGAACTGACACAAACAAGATCTGAGCTTTTCAGAACATGAAAAAGTGAGATACTAACTAGTATTCGCTGTAATAAGTGAGGCTGGTATTGAAATACATGACAACTCATGGGAGTATAAATAGAGCCAAAGGACCCTTCGCTCAGTAATGGAACTGCAAAGTGCTCCCACATCAAAGCAGTATGAATGTGCTTGAGTAATAACTACATTAGTTTCATACCTATTTTGATAGATTTTTCTTGTTATGCCTAGATAAGCTGTCAGCACAGTACAAATTATATATAAAATTCAAGGGACACTTTTCCATACATTTTATTGGCAAGGCCTCTAGATTCCAGTGTTTTGGCCTCTAGATTTCTAGTGTCCCTAGAAGTTCTCAGAGATTTCCAGGATACAATCAACACCCTGTTTAAGGATATTATAATTGTGTTCCTTTTGTCCAGGTCTGCATGGAAGTATCCAGGCAACAATTCTCTTTCAGCTGAATATATGTCTGCAGTCTTAAAGCAGTTTAATAAATTAAGCTACACAGTATTGCTGTGTGATAAGTAGATATTATCTACATTTTATAGACAGGGAAATGAGAGCTCATAAGCCTTATCTGATGTCAACACAGGAAATCTGGTGCATAGGTAAGAATAGAACCCAAATCCAGCTATTAGCCCTGTGCCTTAACCATAAGAATCCTGCTTTTAGGCCACTGATTTATTGAATGTAGCTTATTGATTCATTTTTTGTATTTATAATTGTGATGAGGTTCCTTTATATCTGAAATTTCCCATACCATGTGATAAGTGTTAATTGATAAACTACCAGGTGATGGGAGTGATATGGAAACACAAATACAGACTGGTAGATAATAGAACCAGAAAATCAACTGACTGGTGTTGTCAGCCACAAAGAGGGATTTTAAAAGCCTATTTTATAACGTATCACTCTTAATCACTAAACCAAAGAAACTGCAAGTACCAAACTCAGAGGCACTCTTTCTTACTGAATTTGATAACATTACCAGTAGTATGCACAGTTCTTGTGGGAATTAATGCATGAAAATTCAGTTTTGCATAACAATGTCAAAATCATAACTCTGAAAAGGCCCAGCTTAGTTATAAAACTCAAGTGGAGGATTGATACAGTATCTTTAAAGACTTCATAAATGCTTTGTGATTGTGCATTGTATAATATATCTGACAAGATATAAGAAGAACGTGTTCCATTAAGTACACAGGCAGAGATCAGATCCCATAGCTCCATTTCTAGAGTCATGTTTGTTTTAGGTAAAGGTCACCAAGAAATGTTCCTTTGAAACTTCAGATATTAGAAGAATATAAAGAAACATTAGGATGAAGGACCTTTGTGTAGATCAGTTTGTCAAAAACCCATAAATATCAGAATATGAAGAGGGACTTCACCACATACTATGCAAGACTAGTGCCCATTTTAGAGCAACATTAAATATTTTTCACATCACTTGCACTTTCATTGAAAAATGTAAGATCCATTGCATCAGTATTTAAAGCACTTAATCCCTTACTGTATTTTGTATATTTTTTAAAACACTGCCCACTTTTTATTTTCATCTCCAAATATTTTGGTAATACATGACATTAAATGGTTCTATTTATGTATTTTTTATTCTTGTCTCCTTACTTCTAGCAGCCCTCTATTTGTGCTGCTGTTTATCAAGAAACACCATGTGAAAGTTAATAATAACATAATTTAGAGCAATAATTACATTTTTATTCAATAGCTGTGGGAAAACATTGAGTTGAATAATGAGATAAAAATGAGTGTCTCGGTCCTAACAGGACATTAATCAACATATTAACAGTGTAGGCAAACTGATTTGAGACTGTTATGGCTTAATTTGTCTCAAAATCATTATTTTTAATGTATTGCATAATGTACTTTAAAATATGTGTTGAAGTGATTATACGTAAGCATTACATTTGCACAGAATAGATGTTACTCTTTATTCTGCCATAGATTATAACTTTCTTTTATAGTACACAGTATAAAATCGATATTCCTGAAACTCTGGCATTTCAGAGTTAGATTGAGATAAAACTAAATTAATTCTGCAACATATTTTACTAAAGCCTGTTATAACTACAAAAGCCACAGGGGTTTTGTTGTTGCAGCTGGGGGTTGTGGGTTTGGTTTGGTTTTTACAAAATTCCAGAATGCTATCTGACGTGTCCTTTAACTTGTAGCAACTAGCCCTGCAATTCATTTTACATTTGCTCAGCTCTTCACAAAATTCTCCAACAGAATTAGACAACGAGGTCTTCTATTCTAATCATTAGCATCAGCCTTGGTCAATGGCAATGCCATTGTTTTTTCCTACTGAATTTATTTGGAGAAAGCTACAGGTTTCTAGTTGCTGACATTACAAAATTGTGTAACTTTACCAGAAACAGCAGCATGGGTGATGGGAAGACTGTTTCTTGTGTTGCGCATGACAAGTGCTATTTCTCATTGTTTCTTCTGAAGAACATGCTGTGGTGACTCTGTGGTACTATGTACAAAATGGCCTAAAAACAAAGCATTTCATTGTACATGGCCTTATGAAAATACTGAATACACTAAATTCATGTCTGTAGAGTATGAGGTAATGGATTTACATCAGGGATTAATTTAGTCCTGTATATTTTGTTGCTTTTTGAAAATTAATGTTCTCCCTTAAATTAGCTCTACTTTGAAAAGTGAGTTTGTAAAACCTGTACCTTCTTACTCAACAGATCTGTGCTTTGCAGGTTTTCAAGGTTGTTTCTGCTTATTTTAGTGACAAATGTACTGTTTATTCCTGTTACAACTGCAGAGACAGTTGTAAACCTATTAGAGGGGGAGTTTGGTTCTACTCCTTCTTCTGCAACATCAACAGAATTATTTGGGAGCTGTACAGAAAAATTCTCTTTTGTTAATTATGGATTTGAGCTTTGGAAATTTGGCTTTGTTCTGAATCAGAACAAAACCCTTAAATTTCAAAATTCTCCAGAAAAGTAAATTCCAAGGAAAAGAAAGGAACATTCATTTTGGATTGATCAAAACATTTGGTTTCTCTTTTGACTTTTTTTATTTTATATTATAAAAATAATCAACACAAAAATTCATTTCAAAACAAAAAAATCTTATCGTTTCATTCCAAAAATGCTAAAATAGTGTGTTTTGACATCAGAACTTTCTTTCTCCAGTTTTTTGCTGAAACAAAATTTAGACAAAATTGAAACAATTTCTTCATGTGTTTCAATTTCAACAGATCTGCATTCTCTGACAAAAAATGGTTCTGTTGATGTTTTCCCGACCAGCCTTATTGTTAACTAAGAGCTGGAGTCTGCAAAGACTTCAATGGGAGTACATATATGCTTAAGATAAGCATGTGCGTAAGTCAGGATCACAGCCTAAATTCCAGGTATAGCGCCAATCAGTTTCACATGTTTATCCCCACAGAAGGATTACACAGCTGTCACTGAAGGAATAATTTGTGCTACAAAACCTTTCTTGCTGCAGATGATGCAACAGAAAGAAAGCCCCATCCTCATTTTCAAATTCCAGTTTTAGTATGCATGGTTGTCAGTTTGGGGACTAAAAAATATATTTTTATTCATCAGCAGAGTAAAATTATATGTAACATTCCTGAGAGACAATAAACATGCAGGGATTTAGGTGCTTAACTGCCACTTTAGGCACCTAAATGACAGATTCAGGATTTAGGTTTCATTGGTAATCACAAAACCACTGTTCAGCTGCCACCGAAATCTGTAGTCTCTGTTTTCGCAGCAAAAGTTCCCTACATGCCTGTGTTTCTGCTTCTGAACATGCACGCTGCTACCTCACTCTAGGTGTCTGAGTGCAGGACCAGATTTAGGCAAGCGACCCAAGCAACCACCTGGGGTTCTGGGCTAGGGGGCCACTGGGCTTAGGGTGCTGTTTTTGTTGTTAGCAACAATAGGGAAAATAGAATGTTTGAAGTAAAATGTTTCAGATATTCCGTATGTGGATTCATTTTTCACTAACTTCCTAGAATGTTGTGGACCTTTGTAGAATCTCATAGAACCTTCCAGACTTTTTGGAACTACATTTTCCTTGAACCTCCTAATGTTGTCAGCCATGCCCTCACGGGTATATAAGGGGCAGAGTGTCAACACTCAGTGAAAAAGAAGAACGAAGGGCAGGGAAGTGAGAGCCCAGCTGCCATAGTGTGAGCCTTGTTTGATTGTGTAATTGTGAAAGTGTACATGTGTTTTAAGACTTGACGAGTATAAGTTGTTGGCGTCCGTTAGTCTCGAGAGACGATGGATATGCGCCCATGGGGAATGTTTAGTTGATGGTTGTGCAGCGTCTATTGTGGCTATAGAGCCCCACACGAGAGTGGCAGTCTCGATTGCATTTGCTGCATTTGAAGGCGGTGTCAACTGTGGGTTGGAGCTGCTGCTTCCTTTTTCATTGAACCCGCTTTTCCTCGGCAAGCTGCCGCAGCTTGTCTTCGCCAGTTTTCAATCCAGTGGTCAGAGCGTGTCTCCATCTGCATCTGTCCTGGGCAAGCTCTTCCCAGCTGTTGATGTCGATTTGAACAGTCTTCAGGTCCCTCTTACAGACATCCTTGAAGCGAAGGTGGGGCCGTCCTGTAGCTCTGTTTCCAGAGGCAAGTTCAGCATACAACAGGTCTTTGGGGATCCGTCCATCTTCCATACGACTTAGATGGCCAAGCCATCTGAGGCGGCGTTGACGGAGGAGAGTGAACATGCTGGAAATCTTGACACATTCCAGCACCTCGTTGTTCGTCATTCGATCACTCCAAGTGATCCCGAGTATGCGACGGAGGCAGCGCATGTGGAAGGCGTTCAGTCTCTTTTCTTGCGAAGCGTAGAGGGTCCAGGATTCGCTGGCATTGAGAAGAGTGTTTAGCACACATGCGCAGTACACAGCGACCTTTGTGTTGATGGTCAGCATGTTGTTGTTCCATACTCTCTGTGACAATCTGGCCAAAATTGTGAATTTGCTGATTCTACGGTTGATCTCAGGGTCCAGTGAGAGGTTGTCCATGATGGTAGATCCGAGATAGGTGAACTGACTGACCACCTCTAGCACATAGTCATTGATGGCAATGCTTGGATGTTCTGCATCCTGGGCCATAACTTTGGTCTTCTGAAGACTGATTGTCAACCCAAACTCTTCGCAAGCTCTGGAAAAACGGTCAATCAGACGCTGGAGATCGATTTCTGTGTGGGTGGCCAGGGCAGCATCGTCTGCAAACAGTATGTCTCTGATTGTTGCCTCCCGTACCTTGCTTTTGGCCTTTAGTCGAGCCAGATTGAAAAGTCTCCCGTCAGACTGGGTGTGGAGATAGACTCCCTCTGTGGAATTTCCAAAGGCATGTTTCAGCAACGCTGCGAAGAAGATGCCGAAGAGTGTGGGAGCGAGAACGCAGCCTTGTTTTACTCCACTGTGGATGTCGAAGGCATCGGAGGACAAGCCATCATACAGTACTGTGCCTTTCATGTTGTCGTGAAAAGACCGGATCACGCTCAGCAACTTCGGTGGGCAGCCAATCTTTGCCAGGATTTTGAACAGCCCATCTCTGTTCACAAGGTCGAAAGCTCTGGTCAGGTCTATGAAGGCAAGGAGTAGCGGCTTATGCTGTTCTCTGCATTTCTCTTACAGAGTATAAGTAGTGACTGATAAAGGACATATTTAATGAGACGCCAGAGATCTCTATCAAACCTATTTGCTTATATATGGCATGAATAAATACAGATTTACAGATCCTAGCATGAAAATGTATAGTCTTATATGATGAAGAAATCATGCATGCAAACTGTGCATCAAAGTTGTGACATGGGCTACAAATGCAACAAAAAATAAGGTCTTAAAAAGTTTAACAAATGGGGGGCACCCAAGACGCTCCTCGCCTGGGGCGCCATTTGGTCTAGGGACAGCCCTGTCTGAGTACCTATCACCCACCTGATCCCCGGCATGATTCATGAACAGGGGGAGATAGGTTCTCCTCTTCTAATTCACCCATGGGGCCCAATCCGATGCTCTGAGCCCATCTAGCCTCACAGAGTGAGAGAGAGGGGCAGGAAGGAAAAGAATGACTCCCTCCCCCACTGTACCTGATGAGGAGAAGGGATTTGAACAGGAATTTGCCACCTCTCAGGTGAGCGCCCTAACCACTGATCTATGGGAGATGCAAGTGAGACTCCCTTTCCTGTTGAAACTGTTCCACTTTGGATAAATAATTAGAATCATTGGAGTAGGAGGCCTGAATCCTAGGTCTGGGTGAGACGACAGAGTCATTCTCATGCATGTGCGCTCTCTCTCTCTCTTTGGCCCAATGGCTTGGTCTCCCACATCCCAGGTGACTGTGCTAACCCCTGGGCTAAAGGTTATGAAGAATGGAGCAAGAAACCCTGTAGGCAACTGACTCCAGGAGAGGGTTCACAGCTAGGGTGACTATACTTCCCAAAAGGAAAAACGGGACACCCCCAGCAGCTCGTCTGAGCACCCCCCACCCCTCCCTGCGCAAGGCTATTACCGGTTGCTGGAACCCTGCCTGTTCCCCACATGTGGCTGTTGCCTTTCGCTCTAACCCTGATACACCCCCACCCCCTACATGCTGGAACACTACCCCTACCCCCGGCCCTGCCTCCTCCCCTGTGCAGGGCTGGCATCTCCAATGGCCTTCCCTTCCCCCCCCCCCCCACATTCCTCTACACTGCACCCCACTGTTTTGACAAAAGTGGGCATTTGTCCTGTTTGCTCTTGCCAACTGATCAAGTCAGAAAGAGAAAATGAGACAAATGCCACATTTGCGAAAAAAAATAAAAATGGGATGGCTGGGACAGGGCTTAAAAAATGGACCGTCCCAGCCAAAATGGGATGTATGATTACCATATTCACAGCCAAGTATCCCAAGGAGAGATAGGAGCCTCCCTTCAGCCCAATCTTAGAGGACTAACTCCGTGAGAGAAAGCCTGAGTGTCTATCCCAGTGATTTTTCTAGGTCCTAAAAGTTAGGCATTGCAACATTCAGTATTGCAACACCTAAGTCCCTTTGTGACTCTAGCCCACTATAGTATCTCCTGCAGTAAAAAGGAGACAAAACCTGGTAGTAGTAACTACAAAGACAATTCTTTATTTTGGTTGCTAGACATAGAGAGCTGCTTTAGTTTTCCATGGCTCTCTAGACTACAGATTGGTTAACCCAGCCTGTGTTGCCGAAGTCCTGGTATGAACTAAGCAGACATGAAAGGATTTCTACATTGGCTATGGGACATCTATGGTACCATTTTTACATTTTTGTACAGCAGAACTGCACTCTAAGGTATAGCTGTTTGCCATGGAGCCATGGCATGTGAGGAAAAAATCATTAAAAAAAAATTTCCTACTTTAATCCTTTAGACTATATTTTTAATTTTCCCTTAACATTCCCATTTCCAAAGCCTTTACATTAGCATATTTTATTTCTCAGAATAATACCTCCCTGGGTACAAAGTGTCTCTCTTTTCTTGGCTTTCTTGTTTTGTTTTTTGGCTGCTGGACCGGATGAATGATGTGGTGGTACAATATCTGAATTGGTAGGCACTTAGCAATTAGGTACTTAGCAATGCTAATGTCAGATGCCAGACAAACTGGATGTCAAACAAAGACCAGCTCGATTTAAGTATTCTGTGTGGTGCACAGAGTTGGCCGTATTTATGCATTTCAGAAGACAATAGTACAGTAGATGCTCAGAAGCTAGTGGGGCCACTTACAACAGAAAGAAGAGCAAAGAGAGGTCACTGCTGATATTTTGATGGACTTTTCACAAAGGGAATAAATGCTCCACTAAATATATTAACTGCTATATATTTTTTCTTCTATCAGCTGTATTATATCCTATTAAAAGAGCTGCTTATTTAAATCAGATGAAAAAGGGAGTTGTAAAACAAATCTGATGCTTTTCTCCATTAAGTCTCTTTTTCATTATGTTATTAGTTGCAGATGTTTGTGAACATCAAATTTGGTAATTTATCACCTGTAGGTGTAAAAGCTACACAAACACTAGATGCTAGCTGAAATGGCCCAAGTTTTAATAACATTTGTCATAACACTACTTGAATACTTAATGCTCGCTTTAAGGTTTACATATCTAATATGATTTTTCCTAAGGATTGGAACTGCATTAAAAAAGAAAAAAAATCCCTTCAGTGTGATGAAAAGTGTTTTCTAACTCAGCTAGAAACACAACAGAGCTGGCAGCTAGACTCTCATTTTTTGTAATAAAAGGTTTAACACTTTCTTAAGGCAGCTTTTGTGATACAGGTCTAAGGGGTGCTCCCAACATACTGCTTCAGTGGAGACACTCATGGCTGGTTCACATAAATCCAACGTCCCTAATGAGACCGTTCTGTGTGCGGTATGCTTTTGTTCCAAGTGTTCATAGCATGGTCCGTGGTTCAAGTGTGATAGTTTGTGAATTCTATGCATTAAGTAATTCTTATTATTTTTTCCAGTTTTAGATTTCTCAGTGTGCATGGTGTTTAAAAGTAGGACTAAGTGAGTGAGTGAATGTGTGTAACTGATTAATCCTAACACCCACCTGTTGCTAAATGTAAGCCTACCAGAAAAAGGAAGATCACAGCAACATGCAAAACGAGCTTGGAAATTGGCCATAGAACAAACCATAGGCATAACAAATATGGTTGAAATCTATAGGTATTCTGTGTTCCAGATGCAATGTCACTGGACACTTTAGTCTGGGTTCTAAACTCAGTTGTACCATCTTAAATCCAAATTAACTCCATTCATTTCAGTGGAATTACTGCATATTTATATTGGTGCAATTGAGGTCAGCAACTGGCCCTTGGACTTTTCATCCTCAATGTATTTGTTGTGTTCCCCCACAGTTGTCTACTTCTAATCATTTCTGTGGTTTAGGTTCCAGGTAGATGTAAATGTATCTTCACTTGCTTACAACTAGCTAATGTGGAGAAAATAGATGTAATATGCAAAGTACTACAGCTGTTTAGAAAACTGTAAGCATAAATCTAAAATTTAAAAATGGTCAGAAAACACAGGCTTTGTTGCCAGCTATACTCTGGGGTTGTTTTGAGATCACTGTGGGTTGCTCAGAATTTTTCAATAGAACTTGCAATATTCATTTTTCCATAACTATTTTGATTCTTTTTATAATTACAGTTTATTCCAATAAAGGCTTAAATTCCTGGTTCATGGCAAGACATACATTCAGATGAAAATCTTCAGAAGAAAATATTTAGCTATCATTTATCCTTGGAAATGTTAAGGCTACTGCAAAAGGACAACATATTTTACCCGTGTCTTACTTTGTAAGGCAAACAGCAGTGGATGCTTTTAACAAAGGCTTTATCAAGCTTAGTTTAACTGATTACAAATTTGCGGCAGTCTCAACTTTTCCAATTCTTAAATGCATGGGATTCCTTATCCAAATATGCATTGACAAAACTTTTCCTGCGGCTACACAGTCAGCAATGCTTGCTAGCTCTGTATCTTCCTTTTTCCCTGCTCATCACTTTTTCCATCTGGGAACATCTAGTAAGTGTCAACTGAGGTAACCACATGTGAATAGGTATGAGGTGGCAGAGAGGACCACCTTCCTGCGACAGACATGATGTAACTAAGGGGTGGCTGCATACAGTGACTCATCCGCTGTCACTGTGCTAGTCTAACAGTGGGTATGAGCTTATGCAGGCTAAAGACCATATACACTTTCCACTGTACATAAATGAGTATGGGTGGTAAATATTTGACTCAGAACAGTAAAAGGGGACAAGGACTGATTGTGAATCTGACATCTTTGACCCCATTAGGCAGTGTGATTCTGAGGGACAAGGGTAGACATCAGTGAACTGGTTTGGTTTTACTTGTGGCCTGGAGCCCTTAGATGGTCAGCAGAAGGGGTTAAAAATAGAACAGGTTGCAACAGTTCCAGTCCCAATCTGATATTTATTAATTCACTGTAAAATTCCCAGAGAAAGTCTATTCTCATCTCTAGATTAGCAAAACTGAAATAGCAATAGCAGAGTTACCTGCTAGTTTGAGGCATGTGCCTCACCAATTGCTGGCATACGTTTTCATGTTTTGAAAATGGCCTTATGATTTTTTCCATGCAGAACACAAGCGTTACAAAAGCCATTCTCATGTGGTTAGTTTGGTTCATATGCCAGTGTTACTGAATTACACTGAAAACCACTTACCATACATTTACTGCAGAAAAACAACACAGTGTTATTCTGACATAGCTTTGCTACGGCAGAACAGATATGACCAGCCCAGTGGCCTTCACTGTAATTCTAATAAGAAAACACTCTAGAGTTCTATTAGCCATGAATTTGCTGCAGGTGAAATGAGATTAAAATAAATAAAATCTGATCCTGAAGTTCACAATGTGAATATTTTAACAATGTGTTAGTTAATGCCTATTCTTCTAACAGATTTTGTATAGAAGAAATATGGGTCACATGGGCCTAGTAAAAGGAATCAACAGAAACAGAAGCTCAGTTCTTATTCATAAGCTACAGATTCAAAGAATCAGAATGGGAGGTGATACCTTATATTAGAATAAGAACTTCCAATAATTTAAAAAGTGAAAATATTCTTAAAGCAGGTTTCACAAAGCTTTGCTCAGCTGAGTTTTATCAAGGATCCAAAAAAATAAAATAAAGTGTGATCATGTCACACTCTGGTCTTCAAATAAAAGAGTGAGGATACTCCTAAAATGACCACAGAAAAATAAATTAGTGTCACCAGAATGCCATCTTGATACACGGTGGGGCCTCACTATGACCATTCACACTCATAAATGGGCAAAATCATTGCAAAATACTATTGCATGTTGTGAATGGGCAAGTTAGCAGGCCAGCATGATAAAATCAAGATTTCATCCCAAAAGGTACTTGGTTCATTTAACATCTGTAGTTGAGCTGTATTTATTTACACTATTCCTTCATAGCCAGGGCCAGCTTTAGAGGGTGCGGGGCCTCATGCGAAGAATGACGGCGGGGCCCCACTGACTTTGTCGGAGGAAAAAAAAAATCCCACCTCCCGCCGCCGACACTCGGCGGAGAAAAAAACAAAAAACAGCCAGAGCGGGGCCCCTTTGGGCACGGGGCCCAATTCCAGGGAATCAGAGGAATCGGCTTAAAGCCGGCCCCGTTCATAGCATTCTAGTGAAAGGACTGCAGTGTGTTTTCTACAGCGAGATCCTGCACGTGCTGCCATATGCAATATTTTGTGAGTTGCAACTCAATCTGTTTCTTTTCTGCAATCTCAAATGGGAGAGGGAGCAAATGATGAGGGCATGGGAAGGAGGAGACCCGGTTCCAGTAGCCAGAGTCCCAGGATGCTACTTTTGCAGAATTGCAGGGCAGTGGATAAGAGTGAGCTGGCTATGGACTGCTGGGCTCTTTCTCCACTCTCCTCCTGTGAAAGATGTGCTGGGCCTGTCTGCTCCCCTAGGTGGAGGAGGAAGTGAGGGTGTGGCAGGGAGGCCACAGTGGTGGAGCCTTGGAGGTGAGGACAGCCTACGTTAATTGTTTTGGGGGCTATCAAAGGGAGAGCCTGCACTAATTGAATTTGGAGGGCAGAAGAGGTCAACATTAATTGGGCTGGGGGCAGCCTGGGCAGGGCAGATGACCCTTTTCCATCTTTAATAGGCCAGTGATGCTCTTTATTAATGAATGGTACCCTGCAATGGCAATGGCCTGCTGCAAAAGTGGAATTTCATTTGGAAATACATCACTTAGTATACAGATTTGATAACAAAATGGCCAGCTTGTGGTTAGCTCCCATGTAGGTGAGTAAGGGAGGTGAGTGCAAGCAACTTCTGCTTTGTGCTTCTCATGTTAGTTAACAGCTACTAAAACCGAGCATTTTCTTTCGTAATGATGCAAGTAAAGAACCAATGGCCCAAGCCCTGCACATGGTGTTTTAATATCTGCAATTTATGATTTTAGATTATGAAAAATTCTGTACAGTTTATTTTTTCTCCCTCAAAAAGTGAGCCAGACATGGATTCTTTATTCACCCCGCTTAACTTATTGATAGTGAGCCATCTTTGCACATTAGTCCATCTGAACATATGACAGGCATTAGGTAAGATAATTCACCAGAATGAAATACTATGTCCGGAATAAAACAAAGCTTTTTTAAAAACATACCCAGAGTTTTTTCAGAATTCAAGAAAAGGGGGGGATAGAGGGTAATTATGATGTGTGACAAATCAATGTGATGACAGAAACATGTAAATTTCATGTATTATCGAGCCTGATCTGAATGTCTTTACAACATATACAAGTTGAAGGATTAAGTGTTGGAAGAGGTTTCAGAGCTGGGAAGGTGCTATGGGCTGGTGTGACACTCTGATTAAGACACTGACAGAGTGCACAAAAAAACCATTTGTTGGCATGACATGTCAGATGAATGAAGAATCAGTCTTTGTCTGTGTGAGTTCAGTTTTCTTTCAAAAAAGCCTTATGGATCAGCTGCAGGGACACAAGGAGGCAAGCAGTATGTTGATTTAATATAAACAACATGCAAAGTACATAATAATCAAAATCAAAATCCTTTCATAGTATTAGTAAGCACAACGAACAATGTGAATTGACATAAGCAGCATTTCCTTCAAGTTTTACATCCAAGAGTAGCTCACATTATATGGCTAATTCTCTTTCCACCCATGACCAAATTGTGTACTGAAGTTTACTTTTGTTTGATACCAAAAAATAAATGATAGAAAATTGGAGCCAACAATATGTTCTGATTATTCCTGTGGTATAGAATATTCTCTCAATGTGACAAACCATATTTATCTCACTAGGGAGAAGGAGGGAGGGATTCCTTATGATTCATAGGCATGTACAGTCCTGTTAAGTTAAATAGTCATGTTACCATCTAACACTGACAGTGATATATTTTATTTCACTTTTCCATAAATATTAAGATTTTTATTTGCAAAACCTTGGCTGAATAGACTTTGCTGTTGGAAAAAAAATATTTAGGGAATTATAGAAGACTATTTTATCCATCAAAACCTATCCTTCTCGTGTTAGTATTTTACTTCCCTGGGATCTAATTGTACCTTGGTCTGAGGAACTTCTCTGGTAGGCCATCCTGCATATTTAGGTATGAAAAAGTAATGCATTGAGATTGTTATTGACGTCCTTCATAGTTTTCCTTGCCTTTCATTTTCATGGTAGAAAATAATACAGGAAGCCATGTAATCATATAAGAATTTTCCATCATTCATTTCAATTTCCCCCTAACCAGGATAAGGAAGGAGAGAAAGTACTATCTTGTGTAAAAGGTATTGGGCTATTATTTTATTTATTTAGATTTATGCAGCTAATAAATAGGTGCCTGGGTGCTTTTAGCTATTATTTAAAACCACAAATAACCAAACACCGAGCCTTCATTACGAGGAAAGCTTAAAAAAACTGGCTATGTTTGGTCTTGAGAAATGAAGAATAAGGGGTGGGGGGAGAGACTTTATAATGGTCTTCAAATATGTAAATTACAAAAATGTAAATATGATCGATTGTTCTCCATGTCCACTGAACGTTGGACAAGAAGTAATGAATTTAATGTGCAGCAAGGGAGATTCAACTATCTAACTTTAAGGATGATTCAGCAGTGGAATAGGCTTCAAGGGAGGCTGTGAAAGCCCATCACTGAAGGTATTTAAGAACAGGTTAGAAAAACACCTCTCAAGGATGGTCTAGGTTTACTTGGTCCAGTCTCAGCACCGGGGGATAGACTAGATGACCTCTCGAGGTCCCTTCTAGCCCTACATTTCTATGATTCTATAAATAGCAATAGCTGGTTCAGCCTTAAAAACAATATATCTGAAGTGATGTATTTCAAAAGCCCCCACTAAAAAGATCAGACTTGCAATGCACCCCGAAGGTCAACAAATCTGGGCTATTTTGGAGATTCTTCCGGAGAGCAGCCCGTCAAAAGCTCCTTCTCCTTTAGACTCATCAAGGTCCAGCTCAAGTGCCTCCACTGATCTCAGCTGCAGCAGTGCCACGTGAGGAGAGAGGAGATCTCCCATGCAGGCAAATCCAGGACCATTTAGGGCTTTACCGCACCATAAATTCAACCTGGAGACCCACAGGCAACCAGTGCCAGTCATGTAGGATGAGTGTAATGCGTTTCTAGTGAGATGCCCTGCTAAGCAAGTAGGCTGTCAAATTCTCCAGCTTCAGCTTCAGAGTGGATTTAAGGTGTAGCCCAGAGGGAGCTCAGTGCAGTAATCTAATCCTGAGGGGACAAAGGCATTAATCACAGTAGTGAAGTCCTGTGTCAGAAAGAAAGAGCCGCCACCTTCTAGTCAGACACACCTGGGGGAAAAAAGACATCTTGGCTGCCCTTGAAAACTGATCATCCACGTAGAAATGGGAATCTAACCAGACTCCTATACTCTGAGTGCCTCTAGCAAGTAATGACACCTTCTCAGAGGGCCAGATGTAATTTTTGTCATATCTTTCTATAGCTTTTCCAAACCTACTAGCATCACCCGTTTTATCTGGATTGAAGCTCACCCAGTTTGCTCTCAGCCATTCCCTAATCTCAACCAGACACTGGTAAAGGCACCTGAGTGCACTACCTGAATCAAGAAACATACAATTTGAGATACAAACATAAAGCTGGGTCTCAAGTATCAGAGGGGTAGCCGTGTTAGTCTGGATCTGTAGAAGCGACAAAGGGTCCTGTGGCACCTTATAGACTAACAGAGGTATTGAAGCATAAGCTTTCGTGGGTGAATACCCACTTCTTCGAATGCAAGCTGGGTGTCATGCTGCAATCCATGCTTTCTCACTAAAGCCTCCCTATGGCCCTCATATACACATAGAACAAGAGGAAGGAAGATGTAACCCTGTAGAATGCCCTTGAGGAAGATAAGTATTGCCCAATACACCTCTTGAGATCTCTTTACGGAAGGAAAAAAATCCATTTCAGAGCAGTCTGACCTACTCCTGCTTCAGTCCAGAGGTTTGTCAACAACTCCTTACAATCAACTGTGTCAAAGACAGCTGATAAATTTAATAATATCAGCATGGATACTTGATCTTCATCCATTACTAGGAGAAGATCAACTAAGGCAGACTTTGTACCAGACTAATGACAGGCTTGATGAGGGTCAAGGAAATCCCAAGCATCTAGATACCTGGAAGTTGTCCCACCACAAGTGTTCAATATTTTCTACATCCATCATTTTTGTCACCACCATGCTGTACCGGATGTCTCAAAAAGTGCCCAAATCTCATCTCAACAAGCCATCCTTACATAAATATTTTATATTCTGTTTAAGAGGGATAACATTTGCCTTCATTTCAGTATCACTTCTTCTCACTTTACTAGCTGTGTATCTATGCTTTCAGCTCTGGTACATTTTCTTATTAGTATTATTCTGAATTATTTGTCAGATCCTGATAACATGTACAGCACACAGATATCAAGACAACTCCTGCCCCAAAGAGCTAATCTCCTATGGTGGAACAGGCCAGACACTGAGGGCTGGTCCACACTACCCCCCAAGTTCGAACTAAGATACGCGACTTCAGCTACATGAATAACGTAGCTGAAGTCGAAGTATCTTATTTCGAACTTCAAAGTACTCACCGCTGGTCCACACGGCGGCGCGCAGGCTCCCCCCGTCGACTCCACCTGCTCCGTTCGTGGAGCAGGATTACCGGCGTTGACGGGGGAGAACTTCCTGGTTCGATTTATCGCGTCTAGACAAGACGCGATAAATCGAACCCAGAAGATCGATTGGACTCCTCCGATGCGGCGGGTAAGTATAGACGTACCCCTAAGGGCTAGTCTACACTTACCCGCTGCGTCGGAGGCGTCGGATCGATCTTCTGGGTTCGATTTATCGCGTCTTGTTTAGACGCGATAAATCGAACCAGGAAGTGCTCCCCCGTTGACACCGGTAATCCTGCTTTGCGAACGGAGCAGGCGGAGTCGATGGGGGAGCCTGCGCGCTGCCGTGTGGACCCAGGGGTAAGTACTTTTAAGTTCGAAATAAGATACTTCGACTTCAGCTACGTTATTCACGTATCTTACTTCGAACTTGGGGGCTAGTGTAGACCAGCCCTAAGTTTACTTAGGAACTCAGCAATGCAGAGGGAGACATTGATTTGTGAAAGATGTAGATTCATTAGAGCTCTGCTTATCTAACTGAAACTGATAGATAAAGGGTAACATTTTCAAAAGTGCCTAACCTACATGAAAATGGAACTTAGGCCCAGATTTTAAAGGTATATAAGGTGTTGTTCTGCTCACCATTGCAAGGCTGAAGAGCCAGGCTTTTAAAGGTGTTTAGGTGTGTAAAGATGCAGATGAGCCCCTAGACGGATTTTCAAGAGCACCTAGGTGCCTAACTCCCATGCCTAAGCCCAGATGCTCAAAAGTATTTAGGGACAAAGAGTCCTGTGGCACCTTATAGACTAACAGAGGTATTGGAGCATAAGCTTTCATGGGTGAATACCCACTTCGTCAGATGCAAGCAGTGGAAATGTCCAGGGGCAGGCATAAATATGCAGGGAAGAGTCAGGCTAGAGATAACAAGGTTAGTTCAATCAGGGAGGATGAGGCCCTCTTCTAGCAGTTGAGGTGTGAACCCCAAGGGAGGAGAAACTGCTTTTGTAGTTGGCTAGCCATTCATAGTTAATTAAAACCTGCTTAATTGTTCCTGTATTATGGTAGTCACCATTTTGAGATGTCCCTGGCAGGTACTGACTCACAGGAACTGTTCAATTGTTTCTAAGATGAAAGCCAACTACGTATCCAACATGGAAGACGAAAGCAAAACTGCATGGTTGGCTGGCTGCCTGGCTGCCTAGGGTTAGTGTGGAGGGTTTCTCCTACTGTGTCATAATATAAACAGCAGACTTAATGCTTGAGCAGTACAGAGCTAGATCCACCCTGTGATCCCTTCACTCCTAGAGATAAAGTGAAGGACAGCAAGGGTGTTTTTGTTCAGAACAGCATGCTCATCCCTGGCTGGCATAATTATGTGCCCCTATAGTGTCTCTAGGAGGCAAATAAAGTGGGGTGGCGATCTTTGATTATGACATAGCTGTGGCCCTGATTTGCAGCTATTGCTCACTCTTCTTTGTTAAGCAGTGGCTGAGCAAAAGGTACATACCAGTAATTTGGCATGCTACCAAATGATTATCGTACATATGCTACAAGTGGATTTGTTGCATATATTTATTACCTTCTTCACATATCATGGCCAGACTATAGAGAAATATGATGTGTCATGTTTTTAATGACTGCACAGTCTGTCTTCACCATCTCCAAAGCTTCTGCTGGCTGTGTCCAATTTCAGTGAAGCATCTGAGCAGTTAATCAGTTTCAGGCACATAGGTGTCCCCCTACAGCTTATTCAGAGTTGTGTGCTACCACTGAAGTTAATTTAACCACTGTACGGGCAATTCTTATCCTCATGCCCCCTACCATTCCCTTCAGAATCATCTTGTATTTATTAGTTGAGGAGGTTTCCGCCCTGTGCAGAGAAACTGGGGATGAGCCAATGCCAATATCATGCCACAGTCACAACCTGCTAGGCCTTCCATGACCTGTTTGGGAAGCAGTTTTGTTGGTATAATGTTGCTGCCTGCCTACCTCCCATACACAACCCTCAGCATTTACACAAACTGGGGGAATAATGCATTTACAACAGATCCATGCATTTTGACCCGGAAGCCACCTCTCTAACTGAGGGACTCCTCCGTCCCCTCCAACGGCACTTGTATCTTTCCTATCACTTCCACTGACAACATTGTACTGTGCCCTAGGGAGCTGGGTAGCAAGAGTGGTGGGGTTTTGTTTTCTGTAGCTGATGCATCTCTCCCCAGCAGATGGCTGTAGATGCCATTCCTTAACTCATAAGAGGTGGCTATATAGGAGGGAAGTTATACCCATCAGTTCATGGTGACCATGAATAGACCATTCCAACATCATGCAGTGCATAAGGGACCTATCTATTCTGCACTAGGGACTTACCTAATCAGTAAGGTACCTTTCCTCACTGCTATTCCACATATGTTCAATATCTGTACGTGCCCTTTCAGTGTGGGATAGGGGACCATCCATCCTTCTGCCTATGCACAGATCAGTTTCTAAACCACAATGTGTATGACCATAAGCCTCTCTTCTAGCTGTGGATTAATACATTGGCCTCCTAAGACTGGGTCCACCCTTCCCACTGATGGCTGGGCAGTGGCTTGTTAACAATACGAATGTGCACCAGGTGTCGGCAATTTATAGGTTTTTTCAGACTTCGCTTTACCCAATCTGACTGCAGCCAGCATTTCCAGCAGGTGCAACTCCCAGTTTTCACTCATCTTTAACCCCTTTGTGTTTTGTGTAATAATTACAGGGCTGACAGTGCACTTGCAGACCTTGGCCTCAGTGCACAAGTTACAAACACATGGTGTTATACTTTGGGAAGGATAACCCATTGCATTTGCCTCACTTTGTTCTTCTTTGCCTTCCTCTCTTCTATTCCTCCCTTCCAGCTGTTCTTTCCCTCTCCTGTGTGTGGGGTGTGGTTTTTTCCTCTCTGTGGGTTTCAGTGTACACTTCTTCTGATTCTAACTTCTCCTTCCTTTCCCCCTAGTTTAATGCCCTTCCTTCACTCCTCTTCCCCATCCTCAGTTTCTCTGAACGTCTTCTCTTTCTTGCCCTTTCCCTCCTTCATGTTGAACTTGCTCTTGTCTAACCATATCAATTTCTCTTTCCTACACTCCGTTCCCCTTGTTTTCCTGCTGCACCTAGACTTCATTCACCCCTGCTCCCTCCTGCAGAAGCATCTGCTGCTGCTCCCTCCACCACACACCACAACATGCTGCAACCTCCCATTCATTGATTTCTGGACCTAACGTCAGAAGATGACCAAAAAAACATTAAAGGTCATCCGAGTGCTGGAATTTGCATTTGAATCTCTGAGGTGAAGCACAACCTTGTAGCTAAAGGAGTCAGGAGGCCTGGTTCTATTCCTAGAGCTGCCACAGGTTTGGTACATGGCTTTGGGCAGGTAATTTACATAGGTGCCTGTGCCTCAGTTTCTCCATGTGACACTTCCAGGGGGTACTCAGGGTTGAGAGGCACTTCACTGTCACATGCCCTTAGTGTAAGGAAGTCTTGTCTGTACCTGCTGAGGCTCAGATCCCTGACTTCACCAGTATCTGGCAACACAAGCTCTGCCTTCCAGGCCTCTGCAGTCATCACTGTCTCTGTACAGGTGAGCGATAGGCACACACCAACACCCGCGTCCTCCGAGGACCCGTCTGGAGTGCCCAGCCCCTGTTCCACTGAACACTCACAGAACTCTCAAATTTGCTACTCCCAAAGGAATAGAACACACCAGCATGCAAGGTTCAACTCAGGATCACCACACTTCTTAACAAAGCCCTTAGATACAGATAGTGAAAGCCAGAATAAGTTTATTATCAAAGAACAGAGATACAAGTGATAGAAAGTAAGAATATTGGAAACAAATGGTTACATATAAAACAAAATCATTACATGCTTTCCAGAGCTTAATCTTAACTCATAAGGTAGTCCTCTGTCTCATACAGGATAGCTTACCCTAAATCGTTTTCTATCCTTTTCAGCCAGGTTGGCAGAGTTTCCCCCTTTCATAAAATCAAGCCCACTGGTGACTAGTCCTCACAGATTGAAGGATAGCTGGCAGTTAATCTGTACCCAGATATACCAGATGAGACCTTTTGATCTTCACCTGAAAAGCAGGGTGTTTCTCCATACTCCAATGTTTACCTCTTCCTATTAATTTTCTTCTGAAGTCTCCACCAGCTCTTCATTAGCATTTAACTCAGTATGTTAATAGACTACTATTGTAAGACACATAATGCATAGTTGTCGCTTCTGTCTGGAGAAGTTTGTCTCAAGATATGCTGCCTTTAGTTACAAAACCCAGTGAATCTAATTTCCAGCATATATACATAACTCCTCACAAGGATCATGATGACCAGCATGACACAGGTTTGCATTAGAGCCCTTACTTGTCACTCTTTGCGTGAATCCAGGAGGTCCCTGAACCCTTGTGTGCTCTGGTGCCCTCTGCCAGCTGGAATCCCGAGGTCCTTTGGTCACACTCCAGCTACAAAATGTGTGCACGTTCACACTTCCCTATCTTACAGGGATGTTGTGAAGCTTCATTAATTAACTTCTGTTGCCTGTTCAGAAAGCCAGCACAAGACCTAAGCACTACTTAAGAGTTACTTTAAGGCTCTGCCCATACAAAGCCCCCTTGAAGCCAGTAGGGTCCCACACAGGTTCAGGGGTTCACTGCTACAGATCTAATTAAGAATGGGGTCTTTAATGTCATCTAATACAGGGGTTATTCTAACCAGTGTTGCTGGGCTATCTTAGGTAAAGAAAAGCCTTAAGCTTTCCCACGCACAAATTCTTCCCCACAATACCCCAGGGTTCAACAGCTATTTGCCCTGCCATGCACCAGCAGTACTCAGACCTGATGTTGTGGCAGCCAGTAAACCCCCACGCTGTAGGTCCAAAAGGAACTGGTTTTACTTCCTGTTGGGACCCCAATGATGCCCTTTTGTTTTCTGGTTATAACCCCCTGATCGTGGGCCATTTTGCCTATCCTTCCAGACAAGACGAGATGATAACCCACCTCCTCCCAAAATGGTTCAAGATGTCACTGAAGACCCTTCTGAAATGCTTCTTCCTGTTGGGGCTGGACTCTTTGGGCCTCTTTGCCTCCCAGAGACCTTCTAACACTAGGGTAGCCTGGATGTGTTAACCTCAATAGGTTCAGAGGTTAGTTCAGCTAAACACCAACAAGTCTGGATGCTTACCTAAACCTTACGTCAACAGCAATATCTCAACAGGGCAAGTCTGCAAAACTAGGCTAGAAATACCATGAGAGAAGACTGGGATTTCTTTTCTGGTTGGGGCCAGATCCAGCAAAGCAATCTTGTAGAGTCATTGGGAAATGAAAAATAATTGTTACAAAAAAAGTGTCACACCCTTTATTCAAGTTTTGGGGGAAAGTGTACATTGGTTCTTATTTCAGCTGAACTAGTTTACCCATCTCCATCAAACCTTTTTCAGCTGGAGAGTAAGGGAGTGCGCTGAATCTTATTTTGGACACTATGCTGTGTATGGCAGCACTGTAGTGCCAGGAGCTCGTAAATGATCATGTTTGGTGTTCTCTAAATAAAAAAATGGAGTAGAGCAATTCTAGGGCATTATTTTGTTATGAATAAAAATGCCACAACACCAACACTAGGCAACAGTATGCCAATTAATTATTACATCAAACCATAGTATAAGAATCTCCTCAGTAAAAATCTCTACAGTTTATATTAGTTCGCTGAAGTCAGCATTCTCAGTGAATCTCTCTATAAAACAAGAAGCTCATTGTGGGAGATAGGGAAGCACACTCTTTTCTGCAAAGCAGGACTTCCATTTACAGATTTTTACTTCTGATTCCGAAGGCAACGGCTGCCCAAATAATTTGTGCACCATTATGTGAATGGTCCTGAAGGTCAGTAAGCACATTTGCACAGAAGATGTATATGGCTATAAGGAAGCACCTATTCTTTAGCATAATAAGGGTTTGCATATTGCTGTCATGCGGAATGAGGAATTTGCACAAGGACGTATTCTGAGTCAGGTAATAGTAAGCAAATTCCTTAGGATCAAAGGGGAATCAAATGAAAATAATATTTAAGGGAACAAAGCTGCCTGGAAAGTCATACAATGGCTGAGTTTGTGTCAGTGACAGACAGCACAATTGCCTGTGAAGCCTGCTAAAAAGTCAGATGTGCCCACTGAGTGATTAGATTTCTTCGCTTGAAACCAGAGTCCTACAGTGTCTGACACAGATTTATAGGTGGCAATGAAAGAAGGGGGAAGACAAGCAGGAAGATGCGGAGACGAGCAATTATTTGATCCTGCTGCAGTTTACCTCTAATCGCAAATGAGCAACATAATTTTCTAAAACCAGTATTATTTAATATTCTGATTATGGTAGAGCACAGTGCCCCTGATACCAGATCAGGTCCCTGTTGTGCTAGGCATTATACAAAATACAGAGGTAAACATGATCCCTGCCCCATAGACTTTAAAACTGAAATCTAAAAGTAGCATTTTGTATCTTTGGGTTCTCTGCCCCAATATACACACTGTATACCTTACATTCATTTGTTCTGCTTCTTATAAGACTGTGTGGCTGAGAGTCTCATATGAGAAGACAAGAGAAAAAAATAACAACTTCCTCTCCATCGCTTGTGTCAGAAGAGTAGAAAACGGTGTGCGTTTGCCAGCTCTTCCTCAGCTGCTTACTGTGAAAGCTCAGCCCAGTGTCTAACGTCAGCATCAGGGGGAGAGAGGCAGCTTTTCAGAACTGTTCGTGGAGGAAGGGAGATAATGTTTTGGCTGATATATGGCAGCTGATGAAAATTTTCAGTGGCTTCAGGGTATGAAATCGTTAGGGGTGGGGCTATCCTGCCTCCAAAGCAAGTTGGACAATGAAAAAGTGAAAAGAAAAGGAGACATTATTCTAAACCCAATTCCATGGTTTAGACTGAGGACAAGGTAATGATGGCAGGTATTTCATTTTTTTAATAACATGAAATACTTGGATTATATTGCTATTTCAGTGTATTTACACCATGATTTACATGCCAGCAAATATATGACTTCGTTCCACACTAGTTTTATTTTGTGCAACTGTTTTTACCCATTTGAGAATAAAAGTGAAAAAAGCAGAAGGCTGAAGAATGGGTCCTTTCTATCCACTTTCACCTAGTTATATAACCTTAAAGTGCACAATGAAGGATGTAGAGATAGGCAACTTAACTCAGAAAGAGCTGTGCAAAATGCAGTGGGTTCACAGCTACATTTTTCTTTAAATTGGATGCAAGTAAGTTTGTAATTCCTTTGAGTTTAGTTCTATACAAACCAAAAATCTCAACTGTTTCACCTGATTTCGGTGCCATGACAAATTGGCTTTGGTTTGCTCAGACCATTTGTCATATGTGGTCTGTATTTAAATTTGTAATAAAACCCCAGCCCAGATCATATGATTTCTGGAAGAGATGGACCCACATACCTGAATATAAGAGCCCCTTAATTTTGGGGAATATGAATCTGGATCCAAATGTTACCCTGGTTCTATCTGAACCCAAACCCTAGAACTGAACACTCCAAACTTGGGAATCTGCATTCCAACCAGAACTCCGAGACTTGAACCCCTCTCTTGTTTCAAGTCTGGTTGTGACATTCTGCACAGCTCTGCTTCCTGCAACAAATGGTTACAGGGAAAGCAAATGTATGTACATATCATAAGAAGGGGCTAGGTTGTGGCTAGAACTAATGTGGTCATCTGCGAAGCAGGAGTAAGGACTCTGCCCTACCTAGTGAGGCTTTCATAAGGACTGCCTAGAAATGCTGTCCCAGCATTCAGGGGAATGTAAGGGTTGCTACTGAGTTGTTTCCACTCAGAACAATTTGCTGAAAAGTTGGCAGGGAGGCCAGCTGGCCTGCCACACAGCAGGAGGTTTGGGGGAGTGGGGGCTCAGAGGGCATCACAGACAGTGCAGGGCTGTGACTAAATACCTACAACGAGGGCTTCTAAACCACTTCACTGCCTCTGAAAGTACTGGGGACATCCTAATATAAGGTGACCGATAGAAAGTGTGAAAAATCGGGATGGGGGTGGGGGGTAATAGGAGCCCATATTAAAAAAAAAAAGCCCCAAATATTGGGGGCTGTCCCTATAAAATCGGGACATCTGGTCACCCTATCCTAATACTGCACTGACGTTCTCTGACAATCATCCTGCAGCAAAGGGCAAATGAAAAAGAGTTAATCTTGAAAATGAGAATGCTGCTTCTCTAGCAGGGATGAAAGTAAATAAAATAAAGCAACGCAAATCTTTTTATAGCCACTTCCTCTTTTTACATAGATATGTGCTAGCTTTTCCCCAAGTTCTTATCTACTCCTAAAGCATGAGACTCCCGGAAGGCCTCAGACTCTCATGTATCTCTGGATTCTCTGTATGATAATATGCAAAGCTAGAGTCACAGCTAATCAGGCTCCAATAATGCGCATTCCTGTGTTTTCTTCTTCTTGCTTGGAAAAACTCAATACGCTCTGGAGCAGTGAACTTACAAACACTGCTAAATATAGAGGGATAAAGGGTTAAGAAATTGAGCTGCAGTAAAACTGGCTTGCACAATGATTTGACTCCTTGGTGCAATATTTCATCTTTTCCACCACCCTCACAATAGCACAGACAGGAGTTCTTTCCAGTCAAGGTCCCTTACTGGTAAAGACTATATACAAAGTGGCTTCTTTATGCTGGTTCCTCTTTTAATATTTTTATCTTGTTATATAACAATTTCTGTGCTCAGAGGAAAAGGCCTTTTACCTGCTAGAGTGAGGTAAATATATTGTACACTGTTTTGCCAAAAGAGGGCAATGTTGCTGTTCAGAATTCCAACAGTCACAGACCTGTACCTGTGCTCTACGATGGTAAATAATATCCGCTGTCTCTTGCCTTCACTATTTACAAGTTTTCACATGTCTACGTATTCTGTAGTTAATCAGGACTTTGTAACTATCTGTCCTACCTATTAACTGCACCAACTTCTAAATTGTTTAAAGGTTAACACATTTCACTCCATGCATGAGTGGCACGCGTAAGCAGGGTATGTTTAGTTGGAAAGATTTTTCTCTCTGCCAGCGATCAGCAATAATGAAACACTTGCATTCACAAAACGTTCACAGATACTTCAAACATAGCCACTTTTACAAACATTCAATTAGTGAATCATCCAGGCACACACCATGCTTAAAAAAAGAAAATTAAAAAACATGTTAGATGCTATGTGCAAGGCAATAACGAACACTTAAAGGAGAAACCACTTCTTTTGGGACCATACATTTCCTATTAGTTCAGTTACCAAGTATTCATTCTGTATTAAATGAAGGGAATTATACCATATTAACACTAAAGGGGCTGTAGTATTCATGACAAATGAAGTCACATGATAATAGCTGTTCCAATTGTTATTATTCTAGTCTCAAATTGGGTAGGGTGAGTGTTGGTAGAAGAAAGAAAGGGTGGGAGCAGATGGGTGATGAGGGGAGAATAATACAATTTTTTCCCAGTTAAACCACCATTATTTTTATACACTTAGCACAGACTCACTACTTATTATTATTACCATGAAACATTCCACTATTCAAACAAATACATTACTAGACAGCAACTTCACAGTTTTCCTCTGATTTTTAAATGTTGACATTGTCACACTAGCAGATTCTCTCTGCTTTACTCCTTAGCAATTCAGTTCTAGTGCCAACAGTCCCTGGTTACACTACAACACACCCGTCTTCCTCAACAGCTGAGTTCTCTGCATTATCAATCAGTAACCAGCGAACAGGTGTTCCTATACAGCCTCCCTACAGTCTTTACCTGCCTATTACTGTACAGCAAATAACAAAAAGGATAAGTCTGCAAATGGAATGTTTACCAAATATTACAAGCAGGGCCAGAAATGGAAGCTCATGTTGAATTGAACAAATATACCAGCTACACATCTTTACAGAAAATGATATACACTACACCATTTTTTAACTTTGACCTTTCAGCCTTAAGGCCATGTTCGTGGTTCACAGAAAATAATATAGATTTTTTTAATGGATATACCATTTTTTTACTTGAAATGGGAAATGAAAGCTTCTTATGTGATCACTCATATAATAAAAAATTCTACATATGCTCTAAAGAGAAGGTAGGTATGTATTTGAATTAAGGAAATATTGTGGAAGAAACCCAAAAGGGAATAGACCAAGAGGGGTCACCTGGTCTTCTTCAGTCTCTATAATTTCTCATGTTCCTATATTTAACTGGGCATGAAAGGTTTAAGTAGAGAATACTAGCCTAGGGACATCAATAAAACCCATAAAAAAGCTGTATCTGGTGAAGGTGGTTCTAGGAAAACCTTATTTAACATTGACTTAGTTTACTATGAGCTCTGCTTTTCATTTCTTCTGAGTCAAAGCTCCTACACCAGCCATCTCATTTCTGCTGCCTTCTATTACATGTCAGTAAATGTACATGAGAAAGTCTGTTATTAAAAGAATAATAACCATATTGCAGGTTTCTGAACCCAATATTGTATTTTCTTCTCAAATATTCATTAAAATATAGATTGTATTTTATTGAAAGTGGTCTTTAATGAATATTATTCTTGTTTGCGTACAAGAAGTAGCTTCCAGTGCAATTCTCTGACAGTAATTGTGGTCTGAATTGAGACTGCACAATAAGAGTGCAGTTAATGGCTACCCTGCAGATTGAGTGCTCCACTTTTGTCATTATCGGGCTACTTTTTAAAATGCAGAAATTAGTTAGGCCAGCAAAGAGTTAATTATGTTCTTGTGGCAGGAAACCCTCAAAGCGCATTAATTGAGAGGAATTCTTTGTCTTTAATGCAAAGCAGAAATTTCAAAGATACAGGCAGATGATATAATATAAATAGTAACTGAGCATCTTTTTTCTAAAGAGTTGTGAGAGCATGGGGAAACCCTCCTGGTAGGCAAGCTCACAACACTAAGGAGGGCTGAAATAAATTCAGTGGCATCTATTAATTTATCTGAAGGCGGGGGCGGAGGGAGAGAGATAAACAGCCACGTAGATGGATGCATTGATTTGAATCTCATTCTTTTCCATCCTCATTCCATCTCTCTTATGCTATCACTTTGTGGCTCTCATGCCTTGGCAAAGGCACTGGAAATTAAAAAAAACCCTCAAAACTTTCAGAACAAGATCCTGCGGTCATGATTTCAGTAAGATTCAGAATGGTGTGGAAAATTAAATGAACATCCCAGGCTTTAAAACAGGGCCATTTTATAACTGGTCTGGGAAGCTTATGCTACTTTCAAGGAATGCAAATAAATATATCAGCTATTTAAGAACTAGAGCTCCATAAATAATGTTCAGTTACTTACTTTCAATACCTAAATTAAGTACATTCCTGCTATATGGGTTAATCAGTTAAAGGTGCAACAGAGGTACCTCAATATCTTTGTAAAGTTCACCAACCTCAAGAGTGTAAGAGTAGCCTCCAGAGCAGGGGTCGGCAACCTTTCAGAAGTGGTGTGCCGAGTCTTCATTTATTCACTCTTAATTTAAGGTTTCGCGTGCCAGTAATACAATTTAACGTTTTTAGAAGGTCTCTGTCCATAAGTCTTTAATACATAACTAAACTATTGTTGTATATAAAGTAAATAAGGTTTTTTAAATGGTTAAGAAGCTTCACTTAAAATTAAATTAAAATGGAAAGCCCCCCAGACTGGTGGCCAGGACCCAGGTAGTGCGAGTGCCACTGAAAATCAGCTCATGTGCCGCCTTTGGCACCCGTGCCAAAGGTTGCCTACCCCTGCTTTAGAGTTAGGCCCAAATTCTCAAATGCATTTGGGCACCTAACTCCCATGGGAATTAGGTGCCTAAATGTCTGAGTATTTGGACCTTAGTGGATATGGACCCCGTCATGTGTCAGAAGTATTAAGCTTTTTGTAATACTGACCCAAGTCAGGTGCCTGGGGTCTGGAAATAAAGCTCACTGTCTCTTTCTAATGTCTCTTTCTAAAACTCTTGGATTTACTACATGGTATCATAAGTAAACTAAATCTTTTTGTGTGGGAGAAAAGGAGCAAATGGATTCCCTCGGTCTGAAGGGGATCTGGCAGGGAAGTGGAGATGGTGGTTGCATCTTTGAGCATCTGAATGGGTGGAGGAAATAACTTGACGATTGGTTGACTTGTGGAAAGAAAGATCAACACCACAATTAGAAACTGTGGAAAATACTGCAGTATTGAAAAAAAAAACCTGAAATTGAATAGAAACAAATGCAGGATTGGGCTGAAAGTGGCAGTTTTGCAGGACAGGCACTCAGAGACAAAGTGGTTCAATGAGACTCAAAAAAAGTGGAGGTAACTATATAAACAGAGACTCCAAACCCAGGAGGACTTATAGATATTCATGGGCATGTTAACATAGCTAAGCACATTAATCCATACATTTGCACACCTAAGTGCTCCACTCAGGTTGTTGTTTCAAGCCAGTATAGAATGGTACTGAATGACTGTCAAAGAACCATCTGTTTGCTTCAGATCTCTGTCTATGCAAACTGCCCTGAGCTTGGGTCAGTCCTACAAGATTCTTATTATTAGTTATTCTCTGTAATATGGAAACACTTAGACACCCCAACCAAGACCAGGATAGAACTGTACACACTTATAGTAAGAAACAATTGATGGCCCAAAGAGCTTGAAATCAAAAGAAACAATAGGACAAAGGGTGGAAGTAAAGAAGTATCAACTTCCTCATTTTACATTTTACTGATGCAGAGAGATATTAAATGGCTTGCCCAAAGTGATACAGGAAGTCTGTGATAGATCTGGTGTTTGAACCTGGGTCTTCAGTCCAGGGCCCAAACCACAAGCCCATCCTTCCTCTCTAGATGGTCACTTCGAGGCACATCCTTCCAAAGTACAAAAACACACTATAACTTATGCCAAAGTTGAAAAAGAAATGTTGGGTGTGGAAGACGCCCAAAATATTTATAGGCAGAAATCAGTAAAGGCAAAAGCATACCATGAATCACTGGGAATCATACTACAGGACCGTTGTGCAAAGCACTGTCTAGATTTGCAAAAATGATCATTAAATTGCAAAAGGCTTTGTTAAATACAGGGACTTTCTTTTAGCAAATATGTTTTCAAGAGTTCCGATGACTACTGGAAGTAATGAGCTGTAAAAGCACATAAGACTCAAGTTCCACCCATTATTATTTTTACAAAATAACATTTAAGAAACCCAAATGAAAAACACAAAATAATCCAACTTTACAACAGTTTGAGAGAGCAGTTTTAGATGGATTGGCAACAGAAATGGTCCAGACATCTCCAAGCACTAAAAACTCAGACCTACAGAGGTTAAATTGCTCTATATTACAGGATTCAGTGTAAAGGACAAAATACTATACACATGAGGTCAGAAATGTTAAAACTAATCCACAGTGCACATCTGGGATTACTAAGTATGAAGACAGAGCCTGAGAAATTCTGTTCTGGCCGGGCACATCAAATCATTTACAAAGTACAGGAAAAACAGCGGACAGAACCCAAATCTGTAGATTCTCTTACTTTTGTCTACATTTCTCATAACACTGTTGATAGCTGTGCTTGAAGCTTTTTTAAATTTTCCGAACAACTGTCTGGGAATCTTTTTAACTTCCTTTTCATTGTTAACACATGCAACAAAATTTATTATCTTGGAATTTGTTGGTCAGAGTTTGACAGGAGAATGAACAACAAACTGTAATTCCTGTGTCTCATTTTCCTCTCATACTAATGTAAATCAGGAGTAATTCCAATTAAACTAATAAGAGTCAGAGTAGGATAAAGATCGTGTAAATGAGATTTAAATCAAGATATATTGTTTTTCAGAAAGTAATAACAGAATAATTTGAGAGACTAGGTGAGTAAGGTAATATCTTTTATTAGATCAACTTCTTATGGTGAAAGAGACAAGCTTTTGAGCTACACACAGCTCTTCTTCATGTCTGGGAAAGGTACTCTGAGTGTCATAGCTAAATATAAGGTAGCACAGGTTGTTAAGCATAAGGAGTTAACACATGTTGCAAAAGACCAGACATGTTTCCCACACCTGACGAAGAGTTCTGTATAAGCCTGAAAGCTTGTCTCATTTACCAGAAAGATACTACCTGACCCACCTTATCTCTCTAATATCTTGGGACCAATGAGGCTACAGAAACATTGCAAATTAAATAATTTATCATTGACGCATTAGATAAAATAAAAGATTTGTTGGTTAGGTTGTGGAGGGGCTTTTGTTCTTTTTTTTTGTTTTTTGTTTGTCCTCTGCAACGTAAATTTAACTTTAAAAATATTACAATTCAGACTACAATGGGAGCCATCTTAAAACACTCAGTGGAGTTTTTTCTCCTTTTGTACATCATTTTTCCAGCTTTGATCCTGCACAATGGAAGTCAGCTGAAGTTCTTCCCTGATCCTTTGGGGTTGATCCTACACCCATGGATGGTGATGCTATTAACTTGAATGAGAAGAGGGCTGAACCCTTAGTTTGTTGCAAAGTGAAAAAATCTTAAGTCAATAATTTCATTATTCATTGTAAATGAAACTTAAAGGGCTACAAGGATACTGAAACATTAGCCAGTGGCATAAGTAAACACTTGGTTGTTAGTTTTAACTATGGGTTAATTATGCATTTATTTTTCATTACTTCATTTGGTAACTAGTCTCCACTTAATGTTACTTTTCTCAATTGTAACAGACTTTCTTCTCCTCATGTTCGATAGTTCAGCTCCAAGATATTCTTACTGGTGGGGAAAATAAATACATATGCCCTTCTCAGGGCACTACAGAATTATGAGTAACAATCTCCATTTTGACAGGTTTCAGAGTAGCAGCTGTGTTAGTCTGTGTCAGCAAAAAGAACAGGATTACTTGTGGCACCTTAGAGACTATCCATTTTGGATATCATCATATCTACAAAGTACAAAAGTAGAGAGCACATTTGCATACAAATACAGTGCAGCAAGTGGCAGAGTAAATGTATCTATATTTGGGGTTTACACTCAGGCTTCAGTAAAAATGTTTTTATGCAAATGATGCATGCCGTGGAAGAGTTTGATTATAAATTCTCAAATAAAAATTATCAATACTGGAAGCCTATCACTGCGTTGATCTTTTAAACCACCTTTATGCATGTTTATAATGGGATTAATTTCCACAATTGAAAGACATGATCCTAATAACTAGTCAGGGGAAAAATCAAGTGGTGATGCAATGACTGTTGATCCTGATATAAAGCAACCGTTCTAATCCAAACAATCACTGTAGCCTATCTATAACCTGTGAGCTCTTTTCACCATGAAATCTGCTAAAATGATTGTACTGTATTGTATCATCTCATACTCTTATAACAATATATTCAACAAGAATAGACCAAATCGTTATGTAGAGTAATAATTTATGCAGTCTACCAAGGCTGCCTCTGTCCTTTCATCAATATGGAATCTAAACATATGGAATTTTGACTGTCACTTGCATTATATACTGCAAGATAAAACACAGTTTCAAAGAACGATACTTATCATCTTAGCTTTTGGGCTTCTTTGAGGGTAAATTATGCACTAGCAATTGATCTCTGGCGTTATTGAAATTGGCTGTGAGCCCAAAAGACCTTGTGAAAGTTCAATACAAATATTTCTGGTATACTGAACTTCCCTGAGACACAAACACAAAACACATTATGTAAGAGCCACAGACACCATTCATACGGACCTGATCCTGCTGCCATTGAAATCAATTATAAAACTCCAAAGGTGCAGGAGCAGACCCATAGGCCTGCCTAAATCCATCCCTTTTCAGCAAAGCACTTAAGCACATGATTAGTTTTAAGCATGTGCTTAAGTCCTATTGAAGTTGATGACACTTAAGCACATGCTTAAAGTTAATTAAATGCTTAAGTGCTTTGCTGAATTGCAGCCTTAACTTCCCATCAACCTAAGCATAGTTTCAATGTCTTCCATCCATAGATAATCCAATTGGGTAGATTACAGTGATGCCAAAGCACAGCTCAGCAGAGATGAGGAGGGGAACACTGGATTTTGCTCCATCTTTCACCTCTCAGTGATCCAAGGGACGGGAGCAGGCTGTCTCAGCTGCTTAACTTGGGCTGAAGATAATATTCCCCAGAGGCTTCTTGACCAGCCAAGATTGCCAGAGCACATTACACTCCAGCCCCACCCTTTCCCATCCTGCAGCTTGCCCCCTGACTGGTAGGGATGGGGCAGGAGCAGCTGGCAGAGGCCTACCAACACTATGCCAGTTCAGGATGCCCCAATACTAAGGTAATCCTCAGCTCCAGCCATTTAAGTATCTTTTACATTGCTGGAGTGGCACAAAAGGGACGTAAAAAGACCCAAAGACCTAATTCACCCTAGGGTGGAATCCAATGAGTTCTAAATATTATCTTGTGGTTTTCCATCCTGAAGTTCATGCTCAGTGTTGATGAATGGATATTTTGTATATTTTTAAGAGTCTATTGATACACTATTCTAATACAAAACAATACTCTATATTTCTAGGGCTGTGCAAAGTTTTTGTAACAAAGCCCCAAGGTAGGCAAAACTCACATGCTCTTGAGTTTTGTTACAAACCCAAATTCAGTTCAGCTTATAGAAGGTTTAATTGACGCTCATGCATCTCGCAGCACATCAAGGTCAATGGCCAAACTTTAGCGGACTGAAGCTGGACCAGTCTTTGAACAAAAGTATGGTGAGTTATGGTTTCAGGTGGAAACTGTGCAAAACTTGGAGTTCAGACTTTGTGGTGCATGGTGGCTAAGAAACCAAGGAGAATTTGCTATATACTACTCTAGGATTTACAAGCAGTTATCTAGCAATACCATTGCAGTTTGGTGCCACTGCTTCATGGCCTACCAGAAAACCCTTGGGATTAGTTGCCCAGTAGCTACAGAGAATGCATCCAATGCCGTTTGATGATTTCGTAAGAGACAGTGAGATGGAGGAGAAGATCACCTGAGATGACTTCTTTTCCTCATAAGATAACAATAGTAAATAGAGGGGCCTAGACTCATTCACCCTGTTCAGGATGACACTTAAAGATGTGTTTAGATGCCTTCCTGAATACAGAGGGACTTAAGCACATGACACTTAAGGATGTGTTTAGATGGCTTCCTGAATACAGAGGGACTTAAGCACATGTTTAAGTGCTTTCCTGAATAAGGGATATTGGGAAGAAGCAGGTGACTGACGAAGGAGAAAAAAAACTAGCTAGATGAAGGATGTTTCAGAAGGGTTCATTCATTCTCAGATGTGTACCCTTCCTCCCACCAATTTTTCAAAATGTATTGAACCTCAGACCTAGATTTGGTTTAAGAGAGTTGAAGGTTCAACACAAACATTACACATACACTAACTGTATTTTGGGGTTTAAATTATTCAGGCAAAATCTCTCCAAAGATTATAAAAATGTATATCTCATGCCTGCTAAAACTAGATCTCATAATCTGTGGCACTGTAGAAAGGATGAAAGGTTTGAAGATATTATTCCTTCTCCGTTAAATAAATCTCCAGTGGTCTTATTTATCTAACTCATACATTGCTCGATGTCTGGTGAATAAAAGGAGGGTCCCGTCACAAAATATTAGTAATTGTTTTTCAAAAGTAATTAGCTCAAAGGATGCTTTTTAAGATCATTTACATCACTGATTAAAGAAAAGATATTAACAGTATTGTAGGAAGCAGAAAAAAATTAAATTATCCAGAATTGTGAAGGCTCTCTCTTTAGTCTCAAGTAGGTAATGTTTGAAAGACACTAAATTGATCATGTTTAAAACAAATTATGAACTTCAACTCATTATTTTATGTTTGAAAAGCCATTCTTTCAGGGAAAGAAATGAAAAGGGATATCAACAATGTTCACTTTAACTTCTACTGTGTTCTTTTATGATAATATGAAACATATATTGCTGCTGGGCTTCATGATTTTAATACACTGTGTCGTGAAAGTATAGGGCCAAATTCTCCATTAATTTACACTCTCTGTGCAATCCCATTGAAGTCAGCTCTTTAAAACCTTAACAAACGTTGACATTAGCCTCTTGGGTGTTACGCCCATGGCTTGCCTGGGGCAAGTGGGGTGAGTCCATTCATTTTCTGAGGAGTGGCAAAAGCATCAGAAGGAAAAGTATATTTGAAAGAGCCACACTAATGCTACTTCACTTGGATGCACAGTTCTAAACCCAGGGGTACTTAGGGCTGTATGGCATATTTTGTACTTTGTTCACATGTTGAAAATAGTTAACTGAAAGGGTTTTTTTAAATCCTTTAAAACATCAGTGCTGCAAAACCTTCTTCTGCTATGATAAAGACACATTGGACCAAATTCAGCTCTGGTGTCAGTTCATTGGCATCAGCGTTATTATACGAGGAATTTAATTTGGCCCATTGACTTCTAGGTTCTATTTTAAATTGAGATTGAGGTTTCCTTCCTCACCTTTATAGCCACTGGTTTGCATGTAGTTCTTCCTCTCTCTTGACTTCAGGCCCACTTCAACACATATTTTGCATACAGTATGAATTCCTGTTCACCAAAAAATAAATTACTTAACTATCAGATATATCTCTGCAGGCAAGGGTAAGATTTTTGTATATGGGCCCAATTGTGCTCCCTTTGAAGTCAATGGGAGTTTTGGTAATGAGTTCAGTGGGAGCAGGATTATGTTTTCTCTTGGACAGAATTTGAATTATATTATCGTCACTAAAATATTAACTGTCCTGATAAAAAACAAAGGAAGAAGAGGTCAAGTGACTTGACATGGTGAACTACTGAAAAGCCATATTTCACATCAAACACTATTCCACCTGCCCTTTGCAGCTTCCATTAAGCACAACGTCTTCCGCCTGTGTCAAGACCAATTTAATATTAAGAAAAAAGTCCCAGTAGCTATTTGTTCCTATTATTTTCCATGAATATTTCTTACTGCCTAATGCTTTTACAGACCAAAGTGCTTTGAAAATATGTAGGTCTTTGAAAACCACTTTAAGGTAAATCACTTGGAATGCAATAAAATGTTACTTTTCTAACTAGATTTCTTTATATTCTATACAATCCTGAGACTCCAAGCCCTCTTGAATGAATATACAGAATTCTAAGGTTAGCAGTAATATTTTTCTTTTCCGTGTTCTCTCCAGCTCTCCTCTCCCATACCCACCCACTTTGTCGTCTGACTGCATTCTTTTCTTTCTTACACTAGGATTACACCCCTATAAATCCATTGACTTCTTAGGTGTTACTCCTGATTTACATCCCCCAGTGTGAGAAGAAAATTAAGTCCTCTGAATCTAACCCTATTCTGTCAGATGTACAGATCACAATGAGAAAAAAATTGCTACTGGGAAACACAAGTGTTGTCTCCCAGGGCCTGGAGATCTCCTTGAATCAAAGCTGTGATTGCATAAGTATAAATTCTATCAATCATGGCTGCATTCCTACTATCAAATTCTCCGCTGGCATAGCTCAACTGAAGTAAATGCTGAGTTCTACCAGCAAAGAACTTGTGCTGTGAGTATTCATGCTGCACTGAGTCTGTTCTCAAAGTCCTAATAAATGTGTTACAAATACCTTGATAGATTAGATTAAATAGGCAAAAATCCACAACAAACTTCTGCCTGCCAAGTCACTGGTCAGAACTCTGAGATCTTATTACTGGAGCTAATTCCTTTTTTTTAACGTATTGACAAATTTGATAAGAAATGCCCTAAATTGCAACAAATTATTTGATCACTTATTATTGTATAGCGTGCGTGCGCACGCGCACACATTCTAATACACACACACACACACACACACATATATATATATATATATAAAATAATAGGTAATCAAATAACTTGTTGCAATTTTGGGCATTTCTTATGAAATCTGTCAATACTTTTAAAAATGTATTGTTGCATAACTATATTTCTATACACACACACACAGAAGTCATCTTGTCATTAATGGCTACTCTTCTTATTTTCCTGTGGATTTCTAACTTCAGTAATTTACTATACATTTCTGGGTCAATTTCTTTCTTTCTTTCTCTCTTTCTTTCTTTCAAAAAATCAGAAACAACCACACATACATGATCAAAGCTTTTCTAAAAACAGAACACAACTGATTATTGTAAGGTTCATTTCTGATGGTTCTGAAACTTGAATACATATATAACAATTTTGAATTATAGTATCAGTTTATCAATAAAATGGTCTTTCCAATAGCATGACTTTTAGGCTCATGCTCAATTTCTGCAATGTGTTATGATTAGACTGAACAAAAAAGGACTTTTGTTCTAATTACAAACTCTTTTCTGTCACTTGCACATTTTAGGAGTAGTCATTAGCATATGATGTTTTTCAAGATATTGTATGATAGGAAATGTGTAAAAGAATCTGGTCAGTTTCTCCTGAATTTAGGTTTTATGCAAGTGAACTTAATCCCAGTGTTCTCAGCTTTTTCTCCCTATGTCAGTCACAGTTTCTAATTAGCTTTCCCAATGGAGGAAGAAGATGGATTATATTTTAATATCTAGAGACTAAAATTAGTTTATATTTTAGCAAGTTAGCACTTCTTAGCAGTTGATTTACTCTTGAAGCTGCAAAATCTGTGCATTTGCAATTAATCATGCGTTGGTCATTTTCTTTCAAAAACGTTCATTTTGGCTGTCTTGATCATAATAGAGGAAAACATGTAATTTATGCATTTTAAAAATTATAGCCCTGTGTTTAACTATGTTATAATATATGTCCTCATCTGCTCATTGTTCTTAATATGATAAAAGAATATAATTTCACAGGGATTTATTTAAGTAAACCCTTTAAAGGGAGATCCATTGAGAAATAAAAACCTCATAGATTTATGTGTAAAAAGAACTGATTATTTTTATGTTTGTACATTAAGTATACCTCATAATTAATTAATTCCATCCTTTCTAGTTATAATTAAAATTCCATCTATTTCTTCTTGCCTGTCTGAATGTTGCTTATGTTGTCTGTCAATACCATATATATTAACACATACAGAGCCCAATCCTGTAGTTCTTACACAGTCAAAACACCCAGTAAACATGGTAGTTATATATTCTAAAAGAAGACTGAGCAGGTACACTACATTTTTTAAATCACTGAATATATATAAAAGATGTTGTTTACTAATACATCAAAAATAATATTATTGTTTCCAGCTCATAATAACTAACCTCTGCCAAAAAATTAACCTGTAAACTGTTTGACATCCTAGAATAGTATATCAAAATGCTGCCAGCATACTGATCATTCACTATGCTGCTGCAACAAATCAATTAGGCTACCAATTGTGTTCATTAGAATTCATTTAAATCTCAATTAAAAAGTTAATTAAAAGTAAGCGTGAGGAGGAAATCATGTCTAACATTCTTATACCCAAATCACCAATTTAATTTCAAATTCAAATCAACAATCAGTGTTAAAATATATATCTATACAGTGTGTAGTATACTACTCCATCAGAACAAATGAAAGCAGTTTCACTTCAATGCTCTTAGGTAAAAATATTTTTTGGATCTAAACATTGTTCTCAGCCTTATGCTTTACGTTCCCATGCAATTTAGTTTTAGAAGACAATATGGCTAGCTTTCTCAACTAAATTTGTCTTTGTCATATTGAACCCTGAAAAACCACATGAGGTCAAAGAAAGTCTGGTATCACAGTAATTTATTTTTTAAATCAACTCGTTCAACGCTTTAAAAATATTTTTCCATAACATGGGATTTTAAAAAACTATAAAGAGATCAAGGCAACCTTTACAAAATTAAAGGAGATTGTGTTCTTAATAACCTTTTTGTTTCTGATCAACTGCCATCACATGTAGGCCATCAGGTGAGGGGGCTCTGCTTTACAAAGAGGATGTAATGCAAAAGACAAAGGGTATTATTCTCCTCACCCTTACACCAGTGTTACTCTAGTAGCTTCAGTGGAGTTATTCCTGATGGACACTGGTGGATCAGCACTAACATGTGTATGTCTCCAGCCGAGGTGTAATAACAAGCTAAGTATTTTAAGACAGTACTTCTAATTATAACACACATATGTGTTAAGTAATGTAGCTGTTTCTTTTGTTTTCCTAAGGTCCAAAAAAGAGCCCCTCGGAGGTTGTGAGCATCTTCCTGACAAGCCACAAAAAAAGCCTTTGACTATTTTCATATGCAGTTCTTGGCACTGAGGTCTGGGTGGAGGTGGGTAGGGTCCACCCAGCCTTTCAGTCTCATTAATCATTTGGCTTTCCCTGGCTGCTTGCAGCCTCTTCTGGAGGAACCCTTCTCTTTATTCATTCAGACAACCCTTTGGATTAAACAGAGCCAGCTAAATGTCAAACCAAATCTGAGTCTTGATGCAGATAATCATTTCAATAATATTTCTCCATTTGTGCCCAAACACCAAGGGAATAAAGCTTTTCTGCTGTCAGGTAGTGTAAGACGGCAGTTGGTGTAAATGCTTGACATTGAGCCAGATGGCTTAGCCGTGCCTCAGACATATGTTCAACAAGCAGGCTTGCACACATTGGAATTTTATTATTTTGAACTGGTGAGGCATGCATATTTATTTACTTGACCCCCTTTGGTGTCACTTTGGTATTAAAACAATCAGTTTTAAAGCTTCTCCAAGCAGCAGGGTAGGCCTAGTTTATAAACTACTTGTCAGCTTCACATCACCACCTACAGTGAAGTACTCCTCCTTTTAGGGCCTTAATTCACTAATTCCAGGGGAGTGGAAATTCCGCGGCCACCCTCAAGAAATTATGAGTTTGCCCTTCCATGGCCAAATGTTTCCAAAATCATTATACAAATAATTATCTAATTTTTTCAAGCTGGGAATTTTTCCACAGATGATATACTGCGTATTGTCAAGTACATCCAACATGTCTCACTGAGACTGCAGCATAAAAAAATCAATACAGGAAAAAATGAGCAAGATAAAAAATTAAAACCTTTAGACATGGAGAGAAGGCTGGTCTAACACAGGGATAGGCAAACCCAGCCTCACCCCACCCCCCCGCCCCAAGATTGATATTAAATATCTGAACATAAAAGGTGTGCAATTTCATTTAGCAGCAGAATGGCTGCCTAGTGCCCAATCCAAAACCCATTGAAGTCAATGGGAATCGTTCTATTGACTTTGATAGGTTTTGGATCAGGCCCATATTACATTTTGGGGGTCCTGATTTTATGCCAGTGTGTAACTTTACTCACATGACAACTCCAATTCCATAGCAGGGGTCAGTGTTTGCAGAGTCTGATCCTTGATTTGCACTGAAAGCTTAATGTGCAAATTAGTCAGCCCAGGTGGGCCAAAGGCCAATATGAAGAATAAATATATTTTTAGGAAGTCGCAATTATACTATTGGCCCTATTCTAGCTTTGGATAAACACATACAGTTCCTGTTTGTATTTATTCCCATTTGCATCATGCAGTCTCACACTTCGAAATGATATGATATGACTTATGTGACAGTCACAATTAATCAATGCCGTTCACATTTCAAATTTCAAAGTCTGAATAGCATAGGATTAAACAAAAATCACTTAACTTGAAATAACAGACTCATGCTTTGTTGGTAGATATCCCACAAACAAACAAAACAAAACAACCAAAAGAGTCAAAATTCGGATAAATTATTGGTTACTCATTATAGCGCCAGCTTTTCCTACAGATGAACTTATTGCTTATTTAAATTATCTATGTAGTGTATAACTATCACAATTACACACACGCTAAACTATTTAAAAACAATAAAATTGTGTATATACTTTCTTAAATACTGCATTTGTTTAAAGGTCTATATTGAGTACACATTTATTTTTGAGCCTCTTACATTATGTCCCCCTTCCCCGGGGACTACACCTAGACCTGGTGGGAAGGCTTGTGTGTTCGTTCCAGTGACTGAGAGTGCGGCTGATAGCACTCCTGGTAGGGCCACCCAAGCCAGACAGGTCAAAGGGTAGGGACCATACGAAAGGCAGCTCGCTGGCCTTCAAGGGTGAGGGCTTAAGCAATAGGCCAACAAATTATCCTTGTAAAAATGTTGTTATAGAAAAACAACAAGAAAGTGATTCCAGCAAGCAGCATGATAGACAGGGATGACAGAGTCTTGTCTGTGCCCTAAGCAACATCTGGCGGAGCAGGAAGGATTCTGATTCAGACATTATACACTGGCTGTCTTACACCTTACAGACCACAGTAAAACATCTTTCTGCCACGTATTTGTCATTTCCCCATAGCAAGTCCATATAGATGATCTCACAATGTTCACTGGGAAAATTTCAATGAAATAAATGGGATTACTCCAAGTTTACCCCAATGTTAACAAAGAAGCTTTGAAATGATAGCCTTTTAAAGTGTCTCTTCATTCAACTATATTATAATAACATACTTCCCTCATTACATAATTAGACTTACTTCACTGGAGCTATGCTTGTTTACATCGCTAAAGCTCCTGGCTCTTGACTGCATGCAGAATGCAACACAAGACTCCTACCCTTCTATCACAAGGTTGTAAGCCCTTATGTACTCAGCTGCATAAGACTTGCATTTAAAGCCCTTTTACTCGTCCTGACTTGTACCATGTAATGATTTAGGGAAGACTGAAGACTGCTTTTTAAGCCCTGATCCAAAGCCCATTGAAGTCAATGCAAATCCTTCCATTGACTTCAATGGCCTTTGGATCAGATCCGATGAGAGACTTGGGCCTTATGTTTCCTATCAGATGTAAGTGCTTGGTTTTCATAGAATCATAGAATATCACGGTTGGAAGGGACCTTAGGAGGTCATCTAGTCCAACCCCCTGCTCAAAGCAGGACCAATCCCCAATTTTTGCCCCAGATCCCTAAATGGCCCCCTCAAGGATTGAACTCACAACCCTGGGTTTAGCAGGCCAATGCTCAAACCACTGAGCCATCCCTCCCCCCAAATGTGATTTCTTTTTCCCTCTAATGTGATGTATTTAAACATGTAAGAGATCATTAATATGCAATGAACATCTTCATATAGTTAATAACTGCAGTAGGTGATTCTGGAACATTACTAAAATAACACTGTCATGTTTATCCCATTTTAGAATGTACAGATGCCATGGATCTTAAAAACAGCAGACACATTTAGCAAATCATGTGGTAATAATTACATGGGACATCATAATACAATAGGTGATTCCAAAATACAAAAGCAATTAATTAGTTTATCAGAATACTGACATAATACCCACAGAAAGCTTCAAAAAGTCACTTGCTAACCTCTGTCGTAACAAAGTAATTAGCTATAGGTCTGCAACACCATTTCACCTGCTCAGAATCACCATAAGTAGCAATACAAAGTGAATGGCTTCCATTCAGTGATGGCTCCCCTATGTACTCTCTTTATTTCTCATCTCCTAGGCTTTTGTACAGACACTGTTTGCTGCTGTTACTCCTTGTTTGCTTGTATGATCATTAATATGGCACTCTTAAAGAAGCTATTTCTCATGCACACAGTTGATGCCTTCATTATTCTTATGCGTCTTCCTGAGCACTGTCCTCAAATTTTAAGATATTAAATAGATTTCAAATAAAAATACTAAGAGGGGTTGTTCCTCATTATTTACTCGAGTATTCAGCAAAATGGGAGTTCAGTCACTGATCATGAGTAATATTTCACTCCTGTTTCCTGAAAGGGGAAATTAGGGTCCACATTTAGGCTCAGTTCTGCATGGCCCCTGAACAGTCCATGAGGAGAAGACAGTGCATACCTTCTCCTAATGGGCCCCCGTATAAAAGCTGTGACCCAAAGGAGTCCTTGTGCCTAGAAAGCATAAGGAATCCGCAAGGCTAAGCACTAGTGTCAACATTAGTTTCTCCAAGGCAAGGAGGAAACAGAACCATGGGGTTTGCCTCACATAGGGGAGGGAGGAGCGGTGGATTCCCTTCCCCCACCCCCAAACATCCCTCCTGTGCAAATCCCAGCGGTATTTATTTCTGAAGGAGTAGAGGTGGCGGCTACTGCTGCTTTCTCAGAGTTAACATTCGGGGGACAGCAGCCTTAATTTGCAGTGGCAGCTGCGTAGGAGCCGTCCCGCTCAATGCTACCTATGGGACAGGATCAATCACAGCATTCACTAGCCAGCCTGGCTATTTTTCCCTCAACTGCCCTGGCCACTCACTTTTGGAAGTGGAAGACTGTGCTGCAAACCCCAGCAGCTGGACTGTCTGCCACCAAGGTCCCTGGTCTCTGGGATATGCTGTCAGAAGAGAAAAATTAAATTCACGGTGTATTAATATTGAGCAGACCCTCAGCTGGCATAAACTATCATAGCTTCATTAGTGGATACAGCTAGGACAATTTACACCACCTGAGGATCTGCCCCCTCAGAATACCCATACTTACAATGTCCAAACAACTTGTACACTTCTGCTCCAATTATCCTACATTGGACACCTTTTGGGGACTTGGGCCTGATCCCCTGTTCCCAGTGAAGTCAATGGTATGTTTGCTATTGCCGTTAATGGTAGCAGGACTAGTACTAGCAGGACTAGTGTATTCTGTATTTATTTTCACCGCTAGCATAATTAGTGTTTCATTGCTTTTTATTGTACACAACTGAGTCAACAGCAAACTGATTGACCAATGTATAAGTGACACTACAGAATTTTCAGTGTTATATATGAATGCAAGCACTAACTATTAGAAATATCTTAACATTACTGGTTAAACATGCACTATAGGTGGACATCCCTAAAGTCTATGCACTTTAATGGTCTATGGTCTTTAATGGTGCACATTTTCTATGAAAAGGACAGTAAAACTACGTAATTTAATATACTGATTTTTTAATTTCTAGGCCATATCCCCTGGGCATTTTAGCAAAGAATACAATAAAACTAGAGCTGGCAGGATATTTTGGATTTTCAACATTTTGATAAAAAGTGACCAAAAAATGGGTACAATTAAAAAAAAAAAAGTTTGCCATTTTTCAACCAGCTCCACTAAAAAACCCAATTTACAGTAATGTGACAAGTTAGCCAGGTAAATCCAAGCTGGAAACAAGTCTGAGGGAAGCGGGAAAAACACACACAAACAAAAACTACAATGAAAATTAAAAGATCCTGAGGATGAGCCACTCCTATTGATATCCCATGAGGTGTATCGTTTAGTGTGAGAACAGGGCCCTTGAAGTATATCCCTGAAAGATACTACTAATGTAATTGTGCCTGTTTTTATGGGGAGTAAATTCTCCTGCCATGGGTCCTTATCAAAGTAGGCCTTGCTCTCTCATTCTCTTCAGGTTGCACTGTGACACAGTGAGTAATTGCAATACTGTTGATCTCACTTGTTGCCAACCCCAAAACATTCAAAAATCATGAGTCAGGTCCCCATAACCATAAGATTGACTTAAAAATCATGATATTTACAAAAACGCTGGGTTATTTTTATTGCCTTCTGACTTCTATGCCTTAAGGGTTCATGTTTTCCTGCTGCACTCTGCAACCATGTGAGCTGGAAACTTTAAACAAAAGCTGAGATGCTGATGTATTCACATGACTCCAGGCACTGGAACTTCCAGAAAAACACAAAATGTTGTGATACTCACGGTAAAAACAGACGACTTTGCAACACTGCAGAATGGCATGTGGAACAGCTCAGCCTTCGTACACTGAGATGGTGTATTATTTATGATTTTTAAAAACGAATTGTATGAGCCTGAAATTACACTTGCTGGGCTATAGATTTGTTGCAGTTGAAGTAGGATTATCCTTAATATGGCATAAGATTCCTTATTCTCAATTTCTAAATTTGTAGAGTGACTAAAGGGCACGTACAATCGGGCACACTAACTAAATGAGATATGCCATGCCATATGACAGTGTAGATAGATATGTCATGTTTAAATGCTGTTGTGTTTCCAGAAGGACTCATTTCAAGCTAATAAGTGCTGCTAAACAGTCATTTTGATTTATATCTGTTGATAAATCATTCTTCCTTAGCAGTGCCTAAATAAGATTCTGTTAGAATGAGAGGACTGTCTCCTTTAAAGAAAATGATGCAAAATATAAGAAATGCAGAGTCAAGTAGCAAGAAATATTTTATAGTTATTTCCTTGGTAAATTCTGTTCAGACCAAAGAAATTCTTGCAAAAGCTGATTTTAAAAGACTGCATATGTAAACTATAGTATTTAGTTCAACTGTAAAATATTCATTTGCAATATTACTTTAGCTTCACTGCTGTTACTCCAGTTTTTATTATTATGTTTTCTATTCGGTCTGTCTATAATTACCACATATAAAAGTGTAAGACTCCTGTCAAACTGAAAACTCTGATTCATCCTGAACTGTCCTATCACTACTGCGCCACCTTAATCTCACTCTATTAATTCATTGCATTGTAATTGTTTCTAATATTTTTTATACCTAAAACAAAGGCAAGAATTAAAATACAGACATTGTAATATAGAAACATATAAAAACAATTAGGTCTATGTCTAGATCATACTACTACTGCTCGGGTATAAATCAACCATTTAGCAATTGGGATTGGGAAGAAAATGTGCAGGTCATTCCAGAATTATCCACCACATTGATTTGAGCACTTGAAGAGTCTAGTGCTGGTCACTTTTGGAGAGGATATAGGACCATCGGTCAGCTCTGCTATGGCAATTCCTATGTGAGCAGTGGGACTCAGATCTAGTAGGCAGTGACAGTGTGGAGGGGTAAGTGTTGGCTCTGTGGCACCATCACCCTGCACACCCATCCAGGACCAAACTGAAGCTCCACTGCTGGAATTTCATGGATCAGACAACAGTGAATCCTGCTGCAGGAGGAGCAGAAGTAGGGAACCAGATGCTGTCCATGACATCATCCCGTTGAATCTGGATTTGAAAGCAAAAAATCTAATCAGGAGTTCTTGCTTCTTCAAGCAGCAGCAACTCCCATTGGTCCAGCTGAAACTGCTTCTGGTCAGCCAATGTAGGACTCAACCAACATGCTATCAGGGAAGCAGAGAGGCCTCACAGATACTTAGCATCTAGGTTGAGAGGCTGAAGTCTCTTCCAACTAGGCATCCTCAAAGCCACCCAAAGACACAATTACTTGGAAACTCTTCAGGGTAAACCTGACAACGCTTCCTATGCTCTGTGTTCTTATCTTGCAGATTTGTCTAGACCCACAGAAGAGAACAATCTAGCCCAGATTGAGAATTGATCCTGAAGTCCTTGTCCTCCCCAAACTGTCACTGAATTCAGTGGGAATGAGCAAGGACTGCTGGATCACTTTTCCCCATTTCCTAATTAAAAAAATAATCCCCCCTTTTATTACTCCCACCTCTTTTCATTCTACGGTTCAAGCACTATTTCCACCTCACAGTCACTCAAATCGCCTTTGCTGGGAGAAGACAGACAACCAAGCACGCCCCCCCCCTCCAAAAAGCAGCTGATGACCTCACAGGGGCACTGAAGGTTTGCTGCCTGCTATTCCAACTATTTTCTGAGCCCTCCTATGAAGCCTTTGGGCCTAGGGTGACCAGGCAGCAACTGTGAAAAATCGGGACAGGGGGTGGGGGGGGGGGAATAGGAGCCTATATAAGAAAAATATCCAAAAATCGGGACTGTCCCTATAAAACCAGGACATCTGGTCATCCTATTTGGGCCATTCCTGGCTGCTCAGGCGGGAGGGGTGCAACTCGAGCCCCATGTCGTCAGGCATGGAGGTAGAGACAAGGCTAATCTTCCAGCACTCAAGGTCTTGGGAGGGCAGGGGTGGTGGTTCCCCTCTGGATGCAAGGGAGTGCTAGCATTGAAGAAAGCAGGTTTTTTATGGCGCCCTAAATGGATTTGATGATATTTACCCCAATAGTTTCTGCCAACTGAAAAATGCACTTCTTCATTTCAGATGTAGAAGAAAGTTTATTTAGCTGAGCAAATAATGGAAACATTTCCCATGTAGATTTGTTCCAGTCAAAATGTGAATTTGGATTTGGCCATGTCCAGTATGGCTCACTGTTTGCTTCAATCTTCACTAGTGCTGACACTTGCCATGAGTGAATTTCAGTTCAAATAGTCACCCAGTGCACACCAAACCCTCCCTAGATATTGGGCTACATGGAGTTGATGTAGATCCCATCTCAGCAGCAAGTAAGATGTACTCCCATCCCCTTGTTCAGAGGAATCACAGCTATTTGGCTGCACTGGGAGCTTTCTGCAGGTCTAGTGTCACTGCGTGAATTTCACCCACAGTGAATAATATTAAAGTGACACAAATCCAGTTTTTTCTTTCATCCAAATGAGCATCACCTGCCAGCTCTGTTATTGCAGCTGAAAGGCATGTGATAGTGAATTCCCTATGCTTCCCTCAGAAGCAACTACATACAAAAATGAAAGGAAAGTAGGGAGGGAGGGTTTATTTCTATATTTATTTTGCTTGGTTTAGAGATGCTTCCCTCTGGTCAACAAAACACTCATCCTTCTTTGTATGTTATGACTAGATGACTGAAACATTGACAATAAAAGACTGAGTAGTCATGCTACCGTGCAAGATATTATGCTGAATGTATAAATATGAAATGTTGTTCCTTATCAATATATTTTAAAATATTTCTATAAATCAATATAACCCCTTCCCCATACCAGCTACTTGACCAAGAATTTTGTCTGACATTAAATTATAAAAGACATTGTATCATCATCATCATATTCTTTCTCGTAGAGGAAATAGTAGGGTCTAGTGGATAGAAAAGGAGGGCTGAGATTTTGAAACCTGGATTCTATTCTTGCCCTTCCACTGAAAATTGAGTCTAATACTTAAAGGGGTCTGAATGTCCTTATTGATGTTTCCAATGAAATCCTCAAGTGAAAGGTGCTATGTAAATCTAAAAAATATATTATTGCAGCCTTATATGTCTAGCCTATAGAGACGCTTTGAAAATTAAAGGGTTGCTCATACAGTATTTTGCATTAGTAAGTTAACTTTTTGATGGAAGTTGCACCAGTTCATTCTAGGCCCAAATTTGGCTCAGTGAATACATTGAGATTCAGGTAAATGCTTAATACAAAGAATAAAATCTGAATCAAAACCAGGTGATTGGTACCCTGCAAATACCTAAAATATATAGATTAGGTAGGCAGGCAGATAGATACTGTATGTGCCTTGCAGCCAGAAGTAGTATTTGCAAGAAATTTAGTGCTTGTATGTATTGAAAACTGTAGATAATTTAGAGAGTAAAAAGCATGTAGCCAAACTTCAGGGATTTCAGAATGTATGCAGCTTTGAATGCTATGCAGACAGTACATTTGCACAGCTTGTAACTATCAACATGAACATATTGGGAGACTTCCTGGGATCAGATACCTATATTCACTGCCTAAGCCCAAAGATAGATGTGGGTAGCTGCTGGGACAACAAATGTCATATTCATTGTAAATTGTACCTTCCAACATGCTTAAATGAAATTTTAAAAGACTGATGAGGAGGTATATTATTTTTCATCCACTACTGCTTTTACTTGTTTCAAAGTATTCTAGTCAGGCTTTGTAATTTTGATATGTATTTTTTTTGTTCTAGCGCACACAGTTCACTGGATTCAGCTTTAGCGTAAACATCAGAAAATACAGTGAAATTAAAATGTCACTGCAGAGTTAAATAGCAATATTCTTTACAAATAAACGACCTGACCCTGGCAGGGGTGGAGGGCATTTAACTTTCACTGATGGCACATTTTAGGTTCAGTCCCATAGGGTCTGGTTCTATAAAACACCCATACGAGCCAGGAGGAGCTTTATCTGCCAGGCCTATATATCGTAAATAAGCTTTTTGTCGCGACTATCACAGTTCGTATTGCCTCAGTACCAACTGCTATTCTTTGCAGCCCTTCCAGTTGTGTGACGTGCTTCTCAGCAGAGAATAATAGGCCAACACAGCTTCCCAGTGGGCTTGTGTAAACTGGTAGTAACTCTGTGGACTTCTGTTTAGTTACTTCAGATTTACACTGATGTAACTGAGAATGGAATATAGCTCACTGTGTAGTGGATATAATACAGATTTCCATGACTGCCTGAAAGTTGCCATTTGTTTACCTGTTCCAAGAGGAGTTCTGGCGATAAAGTCTATACCCCTCCCTCTGCGTTTATTCTCCACCACAGTATGTGTCCTACTCTACATTGATCAACCACATTTCATTTTAAATCTTAACTGTGATTTGTATCATTTTTCAGCAACAGAAATAAAATGAAACCATGCCTCTTTTGTTTACATATGAATCCTTCTCTCTCTTCCATCTCCTGTTATTTACTGTTGTAACCCTAGTTCCATTGTTAACCTTTGTAATGTGTTTGACACACTTTGTATGAAAAATACTACACAAAATAAATCCTAGATCCTGCAATTGAATCCATGTCTGGGCTGAGATCCATCAAAGTCAATGGGCTGTTTGCAATATTGTGGCCTAAAGTTGTATTGTATTGTAAAATAAAACATATCTATAAAACATATTATCAATTGTTGGTATAATACAGAGTTAGTGTCTTTGCATCTAAGATGTTCCTGACATTTATATCCTTTATAACAAAAACTACTGGATTAATATATTGGAAGGCTGAAAGGATATGTACTACTCAGGGCCGGCGCACAACATTTTGGCACCTGAGGCGGGGAGCTCAAATGACATCTCCATGCCCCCTCGCTTGGGTCAAAACTTTGAAAGGTCTCAATTCTGCCTTCTTCCTGTTCTACTCCTCTCATGGTACTGCTCTGCTACCTACCCCAATAAAGGAGAACTAACATCTTAAAAAGCCTTGTTCAAAAATGTTAAGTAACACTTAACTTTCAAACGCCTGAACAGCAAATGTAACTTTTCTTGTCTGCATAGTAAACACTGGCATTTTTATCTGTTTGAATAATCAAAGTGGTGCTTTCCGTGCCTTCTTGGTTGCAAAGATTTGAACTGCTTCCTGAAGGTCCACAGCCTTGACCAGCTCATGTTCTGAGATGGTTGCAAGGCAGACCAGCCACTCCTGTGTCATTGTGGAGCGTAGATGTGTTTTTATTAATTTCAGCTTGGAGAAGCTGCGTTCCCCACTGGCAACTATTACAGGAAGTGTTAGAAGTATGCGCAGAGCAGCAAAAGCTTTTGGAAAGAGGGTAGTCATCTTATTTGTGCACATATATTCCAGAACAGCCTTTGGAGTTGATCCTGTTGAAATGTATCTTGAAAGGGCTTTCAGTTCATCACCTAAATCACTTGCATCAATATCACGCATGTCATCATATGTCAACACTCTCTAGTGCCCTGCATTGCTGGTGTAGGTCTTCTTCAGATATAGTGAGGAGTTTTGGAATATCATACAACATCCCAAATATATTGCTGTGTTCCTTGAGCTGTATGAAACGTTTATTAACTGACTGTATTGCACAATCTAGCACCTGGTTAAAGAATTCAACTTTGAATTGTTGTTTGGGGTCTCTTATGGGATTATCCCGTGCCTCGTAATCAAAATGTCTTCTTCAGTGACTCTTGTATTCTTGAATGGGTGGGAAAATAGCTTCAGTGTGAAGTTCCTCTGCCAACTTCTGTGCACTCTTCAGAACGTATGTATGTTTCTGGTGATTCCATTTCCCTCTGCCACTGTTCTCCCATGAACAGTTCCTGTCATAACATTATCCTCCATAATGGCAACTATGGCATCATCTATCGTCCCAATTTGGTGTTTGATAGGCTTTATCGCCTCCACTCGACTTTCCCATTGTCTGGCACTCAGTGGTTTCAGGGTCAGAGAGGATGTTCCCAGATGTTGCTTCAAAATTTGCCATCAAGGAGTTGATGCAGAGAAAAATACATAGATGCTTTGAATTACATTAAAAAATTCAGCAGCCTCACTAGAAGCTGATGCTGCATCACTGACCACCAAGTTCAATGAATGAGAAATGCATGGGGAAAAAAAAGCTCAAGGGTTTAACTCTCGGATCCGTGTCTGCACTCCTCTGTTCTTTCCTCTCATGTTGGTACCATTATCATAGCCCTAACCTCTCATGTCAGCTATCGCAATTCCCGTATCTTCCAGCTTTTTAAGAAGCACATTTGTCATACCAGCTCCTGTAGTATTATCAATGTCAATAAATTCTAGAAAATGCTTTCTGACAGTCACCATTGCAGGGACATTTTCACTAGGTTCTATTGTTGTTACAAAACGCACCATTAAAGTCATTTGTTCCATATGGCTGATGTCAGGTGTGCAGTCCAGAATAACAGAGTAATAACTTGCTGACTTCAGATCTTCTGTTTGACTTTTGTTGCCAGCTACTGTATGATCTCATTTTGAATTGTTTTTCCAAGGTAGTGGTGTGCGTACATTTCTTGGGTGATGACTCTTCTTAGATGCTCCTGGAGTAAAGCATCAAACTCAGCCATCAGCTCCACAATTTTAAGGAAGTTTCCATTGTTTGGCACATTCAGCTGATCTGAAGTGCCATGCAGTGCTAGGTTTTGGGTAGCAAGCATTCTCACAATGGCAATGAGCCTTTTCAGAACATTTTGCCAGTAAAGAGACTCTGATGCAATCTTCTCTTGATGCTGATCATCTATGGTGGCCTTTAACCTTAGTTTCATCTCAAGCTCTTTCCACCTATGGAATGCTCTCTGTTGATTTGCTGCCTTCTCGTGGTATGCCAGATTTCTAGCCAGATTTTTCAAGTCCTTTGTTCCTGTAGAACCCAATGTGGCTGGAACATTAGAGTGGAAGAGTTTGCAACAGAAACAGTATGCATGGGTTTGCAACAAAAACAGTATGTATGGGTTTTTGAGTACATAAGCCATGGCCTCTCCACTTTGTCACCACCAGGGATTTCACGCCAGTAATGTGTTGGATGGAAACTTCTATTTTCATTGTCTTTGGGGAACATGAAGTTTTTCACTTGCTGTGGCCCATGCAGTACAAGGAATTCCCTCAGGCTACTGCTCAAGTGGGTCCACAGTCCTGGATCATCTAGACTTAAGGAACTAAACTCAGCAGCAGCTGTTTCTTGCGCCTCCACCACACTCTTCTCTGATCTACACTTTTCTTCAGGAATGGGCATGGTTACATCCATTTGAGATGGAGATATGGATGTTGCAGTAGCTGCCAGGTCACCTGCACTCTGACTAACTGGAAGATCAGGCATCTCCTCATCACTCACATCCTCACTGGGGCCGGAAGGCTCACCATGAACATGTGTGTCTATGTATCTCAGGAGAGCTCCTTCCTGCTCAGATAGAAAAGCTTCCTTTGCTTTCTTTCTTTTTCTGAATGCTGCCCCAGAGGAGAGTTTTCTTCTTTCACTCATGACTGCTGTTCTGTGCCAGCTATAGTGGCTCTCAGCACTGAATTGAAGGGGACAAATAAGCAGGCTGGTAGCAGGGCCTGAGTGAGGGAAGATATCAGCGTATTAAGGGCCTACCTGGCTCCTACTACTTCAGTTGACTGCTTGTTCTCCTCAAGTGGGTTCAGGGAAGCAGCAGGAAACAGGAAGCTCCCTGAGTCCAGGCTCCTGGGGGTGCTAGAGAGGTATATGAGGCTCCTCCTCCTCTCTCTCCCTGCAGCTCCTGCTGCTTTCTGTTATTCCCTCTCACCTTTTCTCCTGCCTGCCTGTTATGTCTCTTGTGCCCTCCTTCCTCCAGTACAGCACTCCACCATCTCTGTGCATCTAGAGCAGAGAGAATACATATGAACCAGCAGCAGACACAAATTTCTACACTCTGGGTCCTAGTGGTGCCCCCCCGCCCCCCGCCCCCCGCCCGCTACAGTCTGGCACCTGAGGCAACTGCCTCAGTTCATCTCATGGTAAGGCCAGCCCTGGTACTACTATTCCGTGTTTTACATTAATGAAACGTATTGGCTATCTATAATTCCATGTATAAAAAGAGATGAACTATAAAAACAACATACTAATTAAAGACAGCATCATAAGGAATGGGTATTATTTTGTCCTTGTGCTTGATATTTAAAAATTCCACGTTTGATTCAATAATAAAACTACGTTTGCTTCCATTCTGTTGAAGGTTATGGATGGCCATCAAAACTGAGAAATAATAAATGGTTTGTAGTTTATGCTTCCTTGCACATAGTTACTTCCTCGGTACAAAAGCTGAACATATTTGCTATTGAATCAAGCCATCTCCACAAGTTAGGTACATTTCTAAGAACTCGTTCATTCTACCGAACTCTGCCATACAAAATCTTTTTGAATACAAAAGAGAACTATATATCACACAGGGAAATCCTGTAACAGTGCTATATTGAATCTTTTGATAGACTGAATGTTTCCTGCTCCTGTTTCCTTCCATAGTGTTTCATTGCTTTATTGAATAAACTCTTTCTTATACTGGCAACATAGGTTATTCTAATAGACATTATCACTTTTAGCAGAGGCATCACATCTGTTCTGTCCTCTAAACACAAGTGCTAAAAAATCATTCACAATTTCACTATAAAGAATAAAGTGATATGTGATTTAAATATATTGGTATGTTCTTTATACAACACGGCAGGCGACTGTCATGTTTTTCTCTTCTTTCAGAAAAATCAAGAAGAAAACTGCTCCCCTCTGATCTAGTAAATTTCTTGCCAGGCAAACAGAACTCCAGCAGGAAAGGGTTTCACTGTATTACTTTCTGGGAAGCAGAGGAACAGCTCTGTCTTCAATAAAATAATGGTATAAAATAGAGTAAATTGCACCTGCCAATGATTTTCCTTTAAAAAAAATGAAATGGAGCTGAAGTTGACTTAGGATATAGATCTCTATCCTCTCAGTCATTTTTGTGATATTTTTTCATAAACTCAGCTGCTTCTAGTTTGCCCTCTAATAATACTCTGAAGGCTTATTTCCCCTGTATAACTCTATGTAAACATAAAGTTGAGAAAAGGGTATTTAGACTCATCCTTCAGGAATGCTGCTTTTCAGAAAGTGCTTGTTTACCTAAGCCAGTAATTTTCAAAAATATAATGTGCATTTGAAAATCAAGATAATTACATATGAAAACTCCAGCCTTTTCAATCAGGTCCAAACTCTCGTAGAAATCATTTTTTTCTTTTTTAAGTCACCTTATACATGTTTATTTTAAATCATAATCATTCAAAACAATGAAAATTTAAGATATCCTACAGAGTTTGCCATATAAGGATTAATATATAACATACAGAGAATATATGATAGTATCGCTCTTTTATGACATTTTTCTTCATGAGTGAGGAGGGACCTGATAATTCATGTGATTAGGTCTTCTCTCATGAGTGAAGATAAATGTCATCAAAGACCTAAGCCATCATGTATTATATACAATGTAAGTTTCCCATGTATATTTTTCCAGGGTATTTTCTTAATTATTTCACATATATAAGCTAGGAAATATTTGTAAAGGCTTAACAAGAGGTTTTTACATTTTTCATCGTCACAATATTTTAAAAAAGTAATTAAAATCTTTATTTTTTGAATTAATCATTTTTTCAAGTATTTTAGTCTTAGGGTATGTCTATGCTGCATTGGAAGGTCTGACTGCAGCACAGATTCTCTGTCCTCCATTGTGAGTGACATTTTCTTTCACAAGTGAGATGGGGGATAACTCAGAAGAGTCTGATTATGTTATTGAGCATGTCTTATAAAATGAAGGCAATGGTATTAAAAGAGTTCAGTTTTCACATACGTAGCACTTTTTATACTAAATATCGCAAATAAGCAGAGGAAACACATGGGGGGCATGAGGGGTCATGTGCCCCCCCACAGATTTGCTGCTTGACTTGTACTGAGCATGCTCAGCAACACTGCTGAAGCCAGCTGCCTTCACTCTGCCCCCCCCACCCCACTATTGGCAAGCATGGGTCGTCTCTGCTAATAACAATTCAATTTTAAATCCTACTCTGATTTTTTTTAAACATTAATCAAATGAAATTTTGAAATATATGCAACTACAGGATTTGGTTGAAACTAGCAGCCAACTGTTGGGTTTGAAATGTTTTGTATTCCATACATACTTAGGCCCAGTGTGATGGCACGTGCCTGTAATCCCAGCTGCTTGGGAGGCTGCAGTTGGCAGATTGCTCAGGAGTTCTAGGCTGCTGTGCGCTATGTCAATCGGGTGTCCAGTGCTACTGGCCTGGCCAGCAGGTAGTTGGAGGACTGGCTAGAACAACACATCTGATGTGTTGTGATCGGCGCTTTCTCTGTGAAGGCTGATAGACCGATCGATAACAGTGACTAAGCTGAGTTTGCCTAATTGGAGGATTAAATAATATATTGTTTGTGTATATATTACCACTGCCCCCAGTTGGATAAAATGTTAGGTCTGGGTGCAAAGATTTGTGATTATGTCGCACCCTAGTAACTAACAAAGGGGAAATAAACTTACAAAAATTCTACAATGTACCTAATAGAGATTTGTCTTTAGTTTGTTTGTTTTTGTTGTTGTTGAAATTTTGAATTGACAAGAAACCCTAACAGTTGCTATGAAAATTTTCACAAAAATTCAATCCTATATTTTGGCTACCTATGGAAGTGGTCAAGAAAATTCAAATTTTGGCCTCTGCATTTCTGTAAAATCAATCAAAATTTCAAATTTCTGTACAAAAGGACAAAAATGTCATGAACATTTGTAAAAATTATTTCCTATTTTCAGACAGCTCTCCTACCCCAAATTAAGGTGTAAGAAGATGATGTGCTGGAACAAACTGATACTTTACAAATCAATAAGTCACCAGGCCCAGATGGTACATCCAAGAGTTCTGAAGAAACTCAAGTATGAAGTGGCTGAGATGCTAGCAAAATATGCAGTCGTTAAAAACAACACTATGCTGGAGAATTGGAGGGTAGCAAATGTTATACATATACTTAAATAAGGCTTTACGGGTCACCTGGAGAATTACACACTAGTAAACTTTACATCTGTACCTGGTAAATTGGCTGAAATTATCATTGCAAATAAAATAATAAAACACCTGGAAGATCACATTATGATAGAGCATAATCTGCACAGTTTCTGCAAAGGAAAATTGTGTTTCACTAAACTATTAGAATGCTTTGAACATATCAATAGAGGATAAAGGAAAACTGGCTGACATAATTTATTCAAACTTTCAGAAGTCCTCTGACAAGGCTCCACACAAGAGGCTACTACAGACACTAAGTAGTCATGGGGTGAGCAGCAAAGTATTGTCACTGACGGAAAACTGGCTCAGAGACAGGAAACAGAGTAGGAATAAATGATCATTTTACATCATGACCAAAGATTAAAAGTGGGGTGCCTCAAGGTTCCATCCGAGATGTTTTGTTTAAGATATCATTTAATCTGGAAAGGGAGATAAGGAGTGAGGTAGCATAGTCTTCAGAGGGACTTAACCAAGCTGGTGAATGGACGACATGATGGCAGATGAAGTTCAATATTGTTAAAAGCAAAGTAATGCACATTGGAGAGAAATGTTGGTACTACGCAGACATATTACAGAGTTCTAAATGAACTGTATTGACACAGAAAATGGACCTGGAAATCACTGTGGACAGTTCCATGAAGACCTCTCCTCAATGTGCAGCTGTGGCCAAAAAAGCAAACAAGATATATAAGAATGCATAAGAAACAGGATGGAGAATAATACAAAAGCTATAATGCCATTATAGACATCAATGGGGCATCCATAACTGGAATACTGTGTGCAGTACTGGTCATCCCATCTCAAAAAAGAATATTACAGAACTAGAGGGGGTTCTGAGAAGGTTGATGAGAGAGATCAGAGGAATGAAAAAACTCTTCTATGAAGAGAGACTAAAAAGATTGGGATTGTTTACCTTTGAAAGGAGACAATAAGTGGAGCATTGATGAAGGTATATATTAAAATGTCTAGTGAAGCTAGATTGGCACTTTCTGTTCTCCCTGCCTCGTATCACAAAAACAAAAGGGACATTCAATGAAATTAAAAGGTGGCAAATTCAAAACTAACAAAAGGAAATACTTTTTTTACACAACATATATTGGGACTGTAGAAACCAATACCACAAGAAGTCATTGAGGCCAAGAATTTAGCAAGATTCAGATACTGGATATTTATATGAATAGGAATTATAATAGTTAATGCTAACAACAAGATTATTGGAAAGCAGATAAAACTTTATGTTTTGTGGGTTAAGACAATCTCTAACTACTAGGGATTAGGATGAGACTTCCATCGGGGGAAAATTGTTCTACATCTGCCTATTGTGAGGTTTCTTGCACCTTTCTCTGAAGCATCTGGTGATGGCCACTGTGAGAGACAGGATACTGGACCAGATGGACTATTGGTCTGATTCAGTCAGCAATTCCTATGATCCTATATTCCAGTCTCACAAATAATCCACATGGCTAGAATTTCAAATAAGTATCAAATACTCCAAATGCACTATTGATGATTAATCCATAGAGTAAATAGATCTCAATCTCAATATCTCTCTCTCAAAAAATCAAACCAAAAAACCCAGTACATTCAACTAATGAATACATTTGTTTCTGCTCACAATCACAACTTCCTCATAATCTACATTTGTAAATTATTTGCTGCAAATTATTCATTTTTTTCTAAGTTTTATAGACCAAATTCTTCCCACAGTCACACCAGAGCAATAACACTGAAGTCATTTGCATTTTTGCATTAGACACAGGGCCGGCGCTTCCACTAGGCGACCCTAGGCGGTCGCCTAGGGCGGCAGGATTTGGGGGGCAGCATTTCGCCGCCCTTGGCGGCATTTCGGCAGCAACTCCTTCTTCCCTCTTTGGTCCGCGGCGGCATTTCGGTGGCGACTCCTTCTTCCCTCTTTGGTCCGCAGCGGCATTTCGGCAGCGACTCCTCCTCTTTTCAGCGGCGACTCCTCCACTGCGGCATCAGGTTTTTTTTTTCCCCTCTTCGCTGCCTAGGGTGGCAAAAAAGCTTGCACCGGGCCTGATTAGACAATAAGAAAGATGCTATTTAACAAGGGCCCATTCCTGCAACCATTATTCCAAGTGGATATCACCTCACTCCATGAGTAGCACAAAATTCCCTGAGGCACAATCCCTGCTAGAATTTGTCTCCCTTGGAAAGCCAACACAAGGTAGTACTTAAATGGTACAACTGAGCCCCAGATGTGGTGCAGCTCTCAGGAAATTTGCTAGGAGCTGTACATGAACCACCCGAGGGGTCAAATAGAAGTGAAAATGGCCCAGATGAGCAAGTGATATGTATCTTCCTTTTTAAAGGGCACTGACACCAGTGATTTGTATTTATTTTATTTATTTATCTTTCAGGTAAGAGTCAAATGAGCAACCTCAGTCCTTTACAGAGGTCTTCTGCTTTACTTAAATATTAGAGGTCTTGTAGTGCTCAAATGCCCCTTCCTTTCACCCCCACCCCTTTTGGGGGAATGCCACTCTATCATCAGCAGGGACTGTAGTCAACATGCATTCTGAGGAGCAACAAAGAAAGTTCTCAGTACAATTGTTCTTAGTCAAACTAGAAAAGAAACAGTCTTCCATTTTCCCCTATTTTTTCCATGAACCTACATGAATCTTTATTAACCAGCCTTCACTTGTGCTCCTCTTGGCCCTTAAATAAATAGATAAATCATCATAATCATCTCAAGCCGTCAAGCCAGGTGGCAGATCCTGGGATTGCAGTAGTACTCAGTTGGAGACGTTTGTGGAATGACCATACTGCATCTCTCTGCAAAGCTCTGTGGTTCTATGCACGTCTGAAATCATTTTTTGGTCTTTACCAGCTGACAAAATATTATGCACTTAAAAATACATCTTCTCTGAAGATTAATGGGTGAGATCTTCCACTGTGCCAAAGTGAATTAGGTACTTAACTCCCATTGACTTTCATCAGGGGTGGGCACCTAACTCCCTAATGTTTGAAAATCCCACCCATTAATCTTCAGAAAGGGGTGATGATTTTGTAGTAGCTGTGTGAGGAAAGGAGAGGAGAGTCCACAGATTGACTGACAGGGGAATGGAAGGCTATGTTTTCAGCTCCTAGGAGAATGCAGGAGATTGGAGAACTTCACCTGTATCACCAAGTTTTTTCAGGGAGAGCCTTTGATCGAGACTGGTTTGATCAATAGTTCAGAGGTTTTCAAAGGGACAACATTTTCTAAACTGCTTGCAGATATTTCAGCTAAACAATAATGAATTTAACCTCACAACACCTCTGTGTGATGGGAAAATATTAGTCTTAGTCTGTAGACAGGGATGTGAGACACAGAGATTAAGTGATTTATCCATGGTTACAAAGAGTGTGACAAAGCCACGGATAAACCCAGTTCTCCAGGGTTCTAATCTAGTGCCTTAGCCACAAGACCATCTTCCAAGAATTTCTTCTTTCTGCTGTTGCTTTAAACCTTGTATTACTTTCCAGTATCGCTGGGCAAACTATTTATTATGAATAATTTGTCATATTTCCATACATGACTTGTCAGTGTAAAGAACCCAGGTTTACATGGATTGTTCCTTGTTTGTACTTAGTCAAAGAATGTTTTGCAATACATTGCAGCTATGGATTGCTCATGAAGATTTTGCTGAGAGTACTGCTGTGAGAATTTCATATTTTCAATTCAATATTTAAACTGTGCAACTTGTCATTTAAGTCATATGATATTGTTTCTGTTTCTTTATTGGGTATCCATCACTTTTATAAAAGGAGGAAGGCCTGAATAAGTAACTAGGGATTTCATTTTTTTAGAGAGAGGGGAGGCAAGAGATCTGAGGATATACATAGGCCTAGGGAATTAATCAAATAAGACAGAAAAGGATATGTGACCACACCTTTGCAAACAGGAATGGGCACGTACACACAAGGGCAATTACTTTGTGTGAATGTGACAAGAGAAAATTGAATGTAAAATCTGCTGTAAACAGCCAATAAATCTTGCTTTCTATGGTTTATGTCTTTCTCTCAGTCAAGAAGGAACCTAGGTGTTTTCAAACTGGGGCACATGTATGTAGCTAGAGCACAATAATGCTCTTATGGAAGAGAGGCAAGGAGAAGGTGTGAAATTGTATATATACCCCAAGTACATTTATTTAAATTTAGTGATCTTCTATTTTCCATCCTCTTGAGCACCTGTATTACCCAATTCTAGGGTGACCAGATAGCAACTGCGAAAAAACGGGACAGGGGGTAGGAGGTAATAGATGCCTATATAAGAAAAAGTCCCAAAAAATGGGACTGTCCCTATAAAAATGGGACATCTGGTCACCCTACCCAATTCTCCTCCTCAGTCATGATCCCACACTTGTATGTTTGTGTGACTGAAGAGAGAAACACTCTCTATGTGATCCCCAAACCCCAAGAATCCGTATGGCTCTGAGAAAACACCCAGTGTGAATGCTAGTTCTCACACAAACAAATGTATTCACACAAATACAAGCTTCCTCACAAGCCATTGCTTGAGAATGGGGGGAAATATTTCTCTCTCATGAGTGTTCTCAGAAAGTGAATTAAAAAAGGATAAGAGCGCAGTTACATTGAATTTGATTTCAGATCCAATGGAATGATCAGGGACATTTTTATCAAGCTCTTATTTCAGGTAAGTTCTGGGTTTAATCAAGGGAAAGTTTAACTTTTCAGAGTTCTAATAAAGACTATTTGCAGCTGATTATGCTTAGTACATAATGAAAGATAGACTATCGTCTCCACTGTATATTTTTATGTAGATTTCCATTGTCATTTTCTAAACATATTACAAGCAGTACAGCATTTATCTTCTTCTGCAGTCCTGAGAACCATGTGTCTCCCTTCTTTCTCACATTACACGACCTATAGGAATTTCACACATAAATATCTGTAGCACCTATTGCCTTAGTAATCCTATTATTATTTGGCCTGATTTTTTTATACTAATTAATCAAAGTTATATAATAGCTCCCTCTCATTCGTGTCCCGCCAAGCTTGTATTGCTCTCACACACATGAACTTAAACTTGACTTTTTGTAATATAGCAGGTGCCACAGTTCAGGAAGACTCAATTCATATCAATCTGTCTAAAGTTATACCATAGTATCTATCACCAGAGTATCCAAGACTTCCCCCAACCCCACAGGGTGAAATGATAGTTCCTCGGGAAGTCAGAGGAAGGCAATGACTTTCTTGCTGAGGAAGTAAGTGTAAGCCAACAACAAATGTCCCTTACTGCTCACAGTCTCTAAGTATGTCTATACTTACCCGTCGCATCGGAGGCGCGGGATCGATGTTCTGGGTTCAATTTATCGCGTCTTGTCAAGACGCGATAAATCGAACCAGGAAGTGCTCCGTCGTTGACGCTGGTAATCCAGCTCGACGAGTGGAATAGGCGAAGTCGACGGGGGAGCCTGCGCGCCGCGTCTGGACCACAGGTAAGTTCGAACTAAGGTACTTCGACTTCAGCTACGTTATTAACGTAGCTGAAGTTGCGTATCTTAGTTCGACAGGGGGGGTTAGTGTAGACCTGGGCTAACAAGACTCCAGACTGTGGTGCTTTTGGTTCCTGTCACACAGGGTTGTCCCAGTCTACACTTTCCCCCTCCCTCACCAGTACTAGGCTCTAGGGAACAATGTATTAACTGATCAAACATTCCCCACAGCATTTAACACCCGTGGTGCAAGGATATGGGGAAAGGAGAGACACAGAAGTAATATTCTCAAGATTGGGAAGTATCCAGTGCATGTAATGAAAGTTTGTAAAGAAAGTACTGAACACAGACTTCCTGTAGTATCAAAAGGAAAATTTATGCATCGCCTTTGAGTTCAACTTCTCCATTAAAGCTTTTTCCCTATAATCTAGGGAGTTCTTATCTTAGTGACTTATGATGTTATGGAGGGGCTCATGCATGGAAAATGTCAATAGAAATAGTAACTCTAGAAGGGAAGGGCTTCCTAATTAGTCCCCATTTAGATTTTATGATGGCTTTGAGATCTGCTCATCCTGACAGTGCGCACTCTGGTTACATATTGTTCTAGCCTGAGGGAACCATAGGAAAATCCAGATTTATTGTACCTATCATACCAGCATATTTCATTTGCCATTATGAGCAGCCATCTCGCAATGATGCAGGAGTATTTATTACAGATTAAATTGTAGGACCTGGATGGTTTAGTGAGGTTCTTGAGGTATCATTTATGTCATTAACTGGCTCATTATCAGATCTGCAAATCTGAATTCCCTCTTCTTCTTTTTTTTTTGTGCCTTCTGTTTAAGAGCAGAGATTTGGGCTGGAGCACTTTCAGGCTGCAGTTTGTGGCAGAGAGAGAGAGAGAGAGAGAGAGTGTGTGTGTGTGTGTGTGCGTGCATGTGCGCGCATCAAGTTTAAACACAGACAAAGCAAATCACTTGTATCCTGTGCATTGTTATTTACATTGTACTGAAGGTTACGGCATATGCCGTTCTAATGATTTTTGTTCTTAGTCATCGGGGGTTGTAAATTACAATACCTAATAATTATCTATGGGGTTATGTTAAAATAGGACACAAATCTATCTTCAGCTTGGGGTGGTATTTCGTCCGATCATCTCACATATGTTTCTTTACCGATTCTTCTCCATTAAGCTGTACCTTAGAATCACAAGGCTGAAAAAGGTAGTGTCAGAGGAGGAGGTAATTTAATTGTAATTATTTAACAAGTCCATTGCAAGTGCGAGCTGATTACTAGAGGCAAGAGGATGCAGGGGTTGTTTCTTACTGTTGGAGCTTTAACTCTACCTGGACAATTATTTGAATAGGATTAATCCAGACCCGATTGTTGTTGTTATTATGTATATACAATAAATTGTTTTTACATGTGGTAAGCTGTTTTTAGATAACTAACATGCACATAGGATCTTTCATTCATTCTATTCTTAGATTTAGTAATATTATTTGAATTTATTGTTTGACTCAACTTGTGTGTCCGTCCTTGTTGGTATTTGCCCTATTTACTCTCCTATATTGCTTTTTCATAAAACCAGGCGAATGGCATTTAAGTTGTTGTGTTCTTTGGTATTAAAATGCACTTCATACAAGCACAGAACTACATACAGGAATGCTGGGCTCAGGTCACAGATTATATGGGAAAGAAGAAGTGCCCCGTTGTTTGGTTGTTGAGTTTAATTAATTTGTTAGCTATATAATATTTGCAAGGAAACTGATGTTTTGAAAGAAGGTAATAATGTATAAGAAAATCATAGTAATGTTTCTGGAATCTCCCATCATCCTACAAGTATAGTGGAGTTAAATTTTACTAAGGAAACATGATTTGAAATGGGTACATTTGTTTATTGCACTAAAAAGTCATTTTCGTAAAAGTAACAATTTAAAACCCTATGTCCATGTTATTTTAATTTAAAAGGCTAAATAATATCCCATCACCCATTAACACTCATTTAGCAAAAGAGTGTTTCAAATGTATACTTAATTGTTAATTCAGAATTTTCTATATCCCCCAATATCTATTTCAGTAATTGTACAATTCAGATATTTTGGTACGTCCCAAATGGGGGGTGGGAGGAATCAGTCAGAAAGTAAGAGAAAAGTTAAATTCTAAGAGCAGTATAAGTTGATTGTCAAGCATGTATGTTTGTAGCTCCAAAACAGATGATTGGCACCAAAATCTTTTTTACATTGAAACTATGAAAACAAAGGTAGCAGAACACAGCACAGAGACCTCACATTTAAACTTGTTGCTTGCAGCCAAGAGTTAATAAAGTGATGTTGAAAAGTCAGATGGAAATATTTTTATTTTTATTAAACTAGATAATTTAGACTAGAGGCTTTATAACTTATACTTATACTTATTATGTTGATAGGGTGGATCTGTACCTAAAAATGCCTTAAACAGTCATATGATATATATATAATGGAATTTTGAATGTTAAAACGTGTGTGTGTGTGTGTGTGTGTGTGTGTATACACGTGTTTTAACATTCAAAATTCCATAATGCATTCTGAATAATTGTATAAAACTAAATGTATCATTACAGTTTTAGTTGCTATACTAATCATTTAATTACAAATTAATTGAATATTTTTGTAAAATAGAATTACCTGCTGTAAAGTTAAATCATGCAAAAATAGTGTAGTTACAGTATATGACTTTATATAGAATTTACCTTCTTTTTTTAACCACAAATTGATTAAAGAATGCTTAGTTAAGTTGTATTCTCTGTCATAAGTAACTTAGAACCATCCTTTTTTTATTTTGCAAGCTAGAAAACATTTTTTAGAGTCCTATGTTACCTGAGATTTGGCTCTTATAAACCAAAGAGACAAGGTGGAGTCCTAATTATTTCCTATATTCTTTAACTGGCATCTATTGCAAGTCATCCTTTTAAAAACTGCTCACATTATTTGAAATGCATGAGGAAACCTTTGATTAGCATGTCAATGAAAAAAAAACACCTTCATTTTTAAGAGTGTTTTCCATACTGAATTGTTATAATGCCATTAGTAATTTTAGATATATTTTGTCTGCTTTAAAACTATAGCTATGTCTGTAAGGGGAGCATCCATAAATACAAGTGCTTAAAATATTGTTTGGCTATTCCCTTGATAAATGTTTTAAACTATGTTGAAAATGGATTGTAATTATTTTTTAAAAAACAACCTCTACCTGAGCTGATAGTCAATTAAAGAGAACTTAGTATAAAATAAGTCATCGCTTGCACTCTGTGTATATAGGCACTCTTGAATAAATAAAAATCTGTAATGCTATAAATAGGCTCCTTGAAATAAGAGATTCTTAGCTGAGGCTTCTTTGTAATGCTCCTCTCACCAATCTCAGTGCTTGGTCTTTTCAGCATAATCTTAATATTGAGCTTGCTCATTAATCTCTATTCCTTTTTTTAGGTTAGTCTAGACTGTTCTTGTAGCTGTAGTACTCACTGTGTTGCCGTAGGAACAAGGGTTTCAAGTAAATATGCTTATGGAGAAGAAATGGCTACTAATTAAATGTGAATAGCATTTATAAATTGCCCAGTTCTTGCAAAATGCAGAGCATAATATGCTTGGATGTAATTCATTAGTAAAAGGCATCTATATATACATATTGATGTATTTTTTTTTACTTATGTAGGAGGTGAAGACAAAATTTTTAGACAGAAATGATACTTTATATGATTTTGCGCCTTTCTAGGCTATAAATCCTATAATCTTATGCATATATCCTTTTATTGCATTTACATGGCAGATAAAGACATTTGACTCACTGGTATAAGTGCTGAAAACCTTCAATATTTCCTCACCAAAATCTAATTCAATTTTCACTGTTAAAAATGCAGTTTTCCTCCTTTATTTTAGCTTGTTTTAAAACTGACTCTAATATCCATCTCACATGATATATTCCTGTTCCTGTCTTTCACCTTTCTGTTGTTGATAGAATACACACATTTTGCTGAATTATTAGGAAAGCATGTTATTATTTTTGGAAACAGTCTCCCTTCTAGAGGGCCCCACAGATCACATTTTTTACTCCTGAATTACCATTTGCTTATTCACAAAGCACTGAAGCGCAGGAAGGAACTAACCTGTGCTAGGTAAGGCATTCACTAAATGATCTAATAGGTCTTTCCCATCGCCTGACTTCCTCTGGTTCTATCATTCATAAAGAATTGTATACCTTTTGATTCTCATCCTATTTTAGGAGTTCTATCTTTGGAACCAACTTGTTTAAAAGCAATTGATAAACAAATGGTCCACAGCATGTTGGTGCAAGTTTACTAGAGTAAGTCCTATCTGCATTTCCAGGACAGGCAAGTCATAAAGTTAAATGACCCATGTTCATAGTTATGTTAACTTGCAAGTTAACTGAGGCAATTCCTGTGCTTGATTCTTATTTACTATGCTGTGTGTTGCAGTTCTTCAAAAGTCCAAGTCTGTACCAGTGAGAGGAGCAAATGAGAAAAACTTGTGGCAGAAAGTACCCTTAAAATCATACTCTGGCAAAGCAGTGTCTGTTCTCTATGCTGCCATCTTTCCCCTGACCCCCCCCAAAAACACTACAAGATGAGGTGCCGTGGGCTAACAAGAGGCATCATAGATTAAAAGGGGAAGAGCCAGGAATCAGCCATTCTGAATGACATGCTCCTACCTCCACATGAAGTGAATTTTCTGCTGATAAAGGCATCCACTTTGGCTCAAGACTCTAGGAACCCTATTGAAAGGGGTACATAAAACAAAGGGACTAATGGCAGAAATACCACCAAGCTAGTCTTGCTTCCAGGCTGAGGAAACTTTGCCAAGAGAAGTAATGAAGGGTTTCTGCTCTATGCAGATGCTCAGATATCTGCAGGGTTGACACAGGCATTCCCATTAGATCATCCTCAGGATCCATATTGTTGACAATCATGTCCTTTGCCACTTCATCACTATTTCTAACCTGACCCCACAAAGTGGAGAGTGGCTCTGGTTTTTAAGCCATGAAAATTGTGAAAGTTTCTCTGTGTTCATATGTTATAATGCAGAAAGGTACAACTTGACCCCAGATACTTTGACTACCATAACACAGAACGAAGACGTTCATCTATTGTCAATAATATTGGCCAAATTCTCTGGTCTATTAAGGCTGCTTTTGCACCATTCCAGTGGTACAAAGTAACCTTAAAGCCAGCTTAGTTTGCCCAATGAGGACTCCCTGGCATAAGGCTGGCAAAGCAACTCCTATGCCAATCCCTCTTCCAGTTGGGTAAAATGAAGCATAGCTAGGATGCAGCTGTAACTGGCTGATCCCCAGCGGCTGGAATAACCCTTTGGGGTCATGGGCACCCAGACATATCTTAGTGCAGTCTTCACAACTGGACTGACCATTAGATGAGGAATTTAAAGCCATCTCTTCCCCAGCTCTCATTCTGGTTCTACACCAAGCACAGCTCAGCCATACCAAAGAATGTGTTAATAGTGTCCTCTTTGCCATTTGTCATGTGAGACAGTGGATGCTGTTTTAGTAAAATGAAAATAAGAAAGAAAAACTTGTAGCACCTTAGAGACTAACAAATTTATTTCAGCATAAGCTTTCGTGGGTTAGTACCCACTTCATCGGATGCGTGGAATGAAATTATTCTTCAGACAGATATATATACAGTCAGAGAAACATGATGGTCCAGGTGTATAGTAAAGTAAAGGCACTTTGTTTTAGTAAAGGCACTGTACAGGGAATCAACACTGCCACAGACTTCCTGTGTGACTTTACACAAGTCATTTAATCTTTGTGCCTCAGTTTCCCAACTGTAAATGCAGATAGTACTTCCTTTCTCCCACATTTAGTCTCTCTTGTCTATTTAGATTATAAGATTTTGCAGGCAGGGATACACACTCTCTGTCTCTCTCTCTCTCTCTACTCACACACACACATATATGAACCTGATCTTGGTAACACCTGGGAATCTCAAACCAGGCACTCCAAAACTGAGGTGCCCAAAATACAAAATAAGAGGCTATTTTTGATCATTTGGATATTAGTGACTTGGCAAGATGACACAGGAAGTCTATCGCAGAACCAGAAATAGAACACAAGTCTTTTGACTCCTATGCATGCAATTTAACTACAAGACAAGCCTCATTACCTCTTTTAGGAACAAGTGATATCATCAACTCTTTTTGGATAAAAAGGAAAAGCTTTCATTATGGTTTTAAAATGCCTATATCTTCAACAGGAGACTACCTATGTATTCTATATTCTTCAAAGCATTCACCTCCACCTTCCAGTGCTAGAATCTGAATGTCATTAAGGCTGAGGTTTGCCAGACTGCTTATGACGGTTTGAAAGCTTGTCTCTCTCACCAACAGAAGATGGTCCAATAAAATATATTACCTCATGCACCTTGTCGCTGTAATATCCTGGGACTAGCACAGCTACAACATTACATATAACTGTTCTATCATTTGACATGTTTTACCATGAATATATGAGCATGGTGGGTATAATTGCTTACTCTGTTGATGAAGACCCACTTCAGGCTTTAGAGAAGTAATGAGGATGCTTTTGCTTTTATGTCAGACTTAGGGCATGTTTCAGGGTAGCTGAAATCAGAATTTTCACTGAATTTTTGCTGACCATGTTAATGAGATGCAAGAAACAAAAAAGATGTGGACAAATGTTACATTCATATATCATTATAGAACAAATAAACAATACCTGATGCTTCCAAATATCTTTATCTAATCAAGGATTATTTTGTGTAGTATAGAGAAAAGATACATTCATGGGAGCCAAATTTCAAAAAACCTCATTGCAGCAGTTGTGAATCTTGCTGCTCACTCAAACAGATATCTAAAGGTTTCTGTTGAGCATACTTCAGTATATTTACTGAATTCTAAAGGTTATGCAAAGGATATTCTACCCAATAGGTAGCACTTTCTCACTTGAACAGAAGGAATGTACATTCTCAATCTGCATAAAAATATAGGTTCTATAAGTACACTAATTTAGTTCTCATTATTAAATACAGTCAATGGGCTAAACTCTACTCTCAGTTATACCAGTGTATATCTGGATTAAAGAAGGGAAAGTTACTGTGGATTTATACTGGTGTAACTGACAGGAGAATTTGACCTCGTATTTTCCTGAAGTTCATTGCTCTCATTGGGCAAATACTTCACTGACTTTTACCCTCACACAATGGAGTGCAAGTCCAGGCAGAATTTGGCCCACTGACCTGAGTTTAAGGACTGGATTCTGAATTCTTTGATAATTTTCTTTTTATCCCACTTTGTTTAACTTTGCATTATTTTATTCCTCTTACTTTGTCACACTTTCATTTTATCTCCTCTAATTTAAGGTTGGATCTTGCACATTCTTGTGCCCATGCGTAACTTTAGACATCTAAATGGTCCATTGAAGTAAACGAGTCTGCTTATGTTAGTCAAGATACTCATGAGCACCAGTGTTTACAGAATCAGGCCCTTAGATGTCTTTTCTTTTGGGGAGGTGGGGTTATATTTACCGTCTCATTTTCTTCCTCTCTCTTCCATCCTGCCCCTCGATCTCTATGTATATGCAGACAATCGTTACCCAAATGCACTGGCAATCCTATCATTAATTGTTATTCCTCCCCATTATTATTCATACAGTGCTACAGATGTGTACGACACTTGACAGGTTCCTATTCTGAGGGAAAAGTATCAGGGAGAAAGACAACCTGGTCCTAATTCCCCCTAACCATTTACAATTCATATGTCTTTGTCAGATAGGGAGTTGGATGACTATAATGTCATGTTTGTCCTACACCCTGAGAAAATCTCCTTTTAAAGATCAGCAGCTTATCTTTATTGACAGTAACTCTGGAGGCCATGATATTTACATATATGTTGTGATTTTCCAAAATACTGATTTTTTAACATTAAAAAAATGAAAAAGCCTTTGATTCACAAACATATGTAGGGCTCGGCATCCAGAGCCAATGTTGCCAGGAGAAGACAATTGATCTTGTGGCTAAAGCACTGAATTGGGCCTCAAGAGAACTGGGGTTTGTTCCCAGCTCTGCCTCTGACTTCTGAGGAGAAACTAGGCAAGTTGCATATGTTTTCCTGTGTAAAGAAGCCTAAAATGAAAATACTTGTCTGACTGTATGGGGCTGTCTGACCAAGGTGCTCTGATTTACACTGCATACTGTAGAGACATGGTGGGTGAGGTAATATCTTTGATTGGACCAACTTCTGTTGGTGAGAGAGGCAAGCTTTCCAGCTTCGTGAAGAAGAAGAGGAGATCAATGTAAGCTTGAAAGTTTTGTCTCTCACCAACAGACTTACTTCCCAGCAGTCAACAACAATTTGAAACATTTATTAAAATGTTGCTAATCCAGCATTTAAAGTAACGAGGCAAAACGCTCCCATTCATTTCCACACCTCAGTGCAACATAATTGGCATCAATGAAGTTGTGCAAAAAGCCTTACCACTTCCATATGCAGGCAGAAATAATCAGGATAACAACTCACTGTTTTCATTCCCTAGCAAGAATAGGCCACTTTTATTGTATATAATTTACATTTCTAGGCTTGAAAACTTTTTTCTTATTTCTGAAAAAAACAAACCACAATCATAGAATTTAGAGAAGAATTTAGACATTAGGTCAACTAAACCATTACTGCTGCCAATGGAGGGTTGTTTTCTATGGAAATTTATCAAGCGCTTTGTCCAGTACAATTTTAAATTATTCAAGTGATGAGGCTTCCACCATTTCTCTTGGGAGACAACTAGGACTACTTCTCAATACCCAAGTGTTTCCTGAGGTTCAGCACAAATTTTTTATTGTTTGATTTTATGTCACTGCTATCTTTTGTAATATATCCCCTTGAACCGCTCTACACAACTGTTTTCATTCCCTGGTGTTTACAAATACTTGCACACAGATATCATATCCCTTTCTACTCCTCCGGGGACTGGCACAAAGCTCATAGAAGTCAATGAGAGACTTTTGTTGACTTTGATTATCTTTGGATGAGGGAATATTTGACCAAACTATACCTATTTAATCTTTCCTCAGAATCCACTCCCCTTAATCATTTTTGTGGGTCTGTTCTGAACTCCCTCCCAGTTTGTCAGCATCTTTCAAAACTTGCAGTTATGACAAAATCTCATATGTCACTTAATCTGAACACATTGCGTGATGCCCAACTGAGAATACATATAGGGTGAATCCTGCAATGTGCTGAGCACTCTGGCCCAGATCCAGCAATGCACTTAAGCATAAGCACATGAGTAGTCCCACTGAAGTCAAACCCATGCTTAAATGCTTTTGGAGGGATCAGGGGCACAGTGCTCAGCACCTTGCAGGATCAAGCCCAGAACTAGGGATCAACAGACATCTCCCCAGACATTAGATACAGAGGTTCGGATAATGAACTTTGGATAACCAAAATTTTTATAATAAAGATTTCTACCAAGACAGAGAGAGAAATTGCAAGCAATGGTATATCATGCAATAATGCTCAACCAATTAAAAGGCCAGATTATGCCAAACTGACTCATGCCAAGTAGTACCGTACCCCGCAGGCAGTTCTACTGAAGTCAATGGGACTTTTATGTGGTGTAAACTACTACTCAGCATGAGAAAGTGTGGCTCTAAATGCTTTCTTTTTTCAAAGGAGGATTTTCCCCCCAGGAATTATTGATATATAAATAACAACAACAAACTTTCTTTATATACATGCAAATAAATCTTACAAATAAAATCAATACTTTAAAAATGATTATGACATATGTAGATGCTCACAAAATGTGGAGATTTCATTAAAATTATGCATGCTCTCAATTTGCATATTTGTTAATATTCATGGACTATATTGCATAGTTCGTCTATTTCTTTTTGATGAAAATATTGATTTTCTACTTCTGGTACCTCATCGCAGTATCAGTTGTCTTCCTACAGTAATAGATTTACTATAAAAGTCAAGAAAAATATATTGAAGTTAAACATTCTACGTTTTTAAAAAATATATATTTTCCTAATAGTATGATGGGGTCCCCCATATCTGAAACTCAGCAGCCACTAAAAGAGAAGGGAGACGCCCAGAAACCATGGCCAGGAGAATGCTCCATCTTAGCCAAACCAAAAAACAAACAAACAGTACTTAAAAGATAATGCAGATGTTATTTACTTATGAAATTTTACTTCTGACCATGCTGAGTGTCACAGTTTAGGGCAACTGCCCCTGTATTTCCCACTCATGGTCCACCAAGGGCATCCACTCTAGACATCCAGCTCCCAGTTGTTACCTCTCTTGGGTGAAGACTAGGGATGTAAATATTGGTTTAAAAAGTTAACCAGTGAAATTATTAAAATGATCTTGTTTAATTGGTTAACCGTTAACTGAGTCACTCTGGCTGGCCTGGCATGGGGATGGGGGTTGGGGCTGCGGTTCCTCTGGTGGGCTTGTGCAGTCTTGCAGGACCTGGGTTCCGGCCCAACACAACAGGGGCTAGCCGGCCCAGCTGGCACAGTGCGGTCAGGGCTGGGGTCCTGTCAGCCCAGCTGGGGCTGGGGTCCCTCGCCTGACGCAGCCATCAGGCCAGTGGGTTAACAGTTAAGGTCCGGTTAAAGGTAAACCTAATGCTTACTGGTTAACCTTTTACATCCCTCGCTGAGACCTGTGTGTCTCTCTCTCTCCTGACTCGGGTTTTTCCAGGCTGCAGAGTTCCCTGCCCTCACTGGATGATTCTCAGCAAGCGTGACTTCCTCACCAGGCCACTGTCTCTCTCCAGAGGCTTTAAACAGAGTAATTGCCCACTGTTATAAGTTACCACATAGCTCTTTTTAAGCAAGCACATTTATTCTTAAGGTGAAAGTGTTACAGAGTAAACATATTACGCATGCTAAAAAGCTTACTAGAGGTCACCCCAACTCCAGCCTCAGGTTCTGGCAGGTGTCAGTCCTTCAAATCCTTCCCTAAGGATTGCTCCACCCCTATCTTTGAAAGAAGGTTCTGTCCATTTTGCTGGCTCAGTAAGGTCTTGAGTCAGTTTAAACACAGGCTATTTATCCAACGATCCTTTCTTTATCTGTTGATCACAGGTAGAGTGAATTTGCCTAATTATCCTTCAATGTTTTAGTTCCTGGAGGGCTCTTGTCACCCTCCCCCATGGAATTACATATAATTCCTTGTCTACAATGATACATAACATTAATACAGTAAGATCTCCCAAATATATTGCAGGAAATTGCTGTATGTGTCACACTGATTTCAACAGTCTGGCTTGGCATTGCGGGGAATCTCAGCTGGTAAGCACAGGGGGATGTAAGCAGGAAAAACTGAGACCATGTTTACATTGCAAAGTTTGGATGACGCAAGTATCACAATCCAGGGTGCAATTCAGACCAGTGAAGGACTGTGTCACCACCTACTCTACAACCTTGGGTGCCTCACAATGCTTTGCTGCTGTAGCTCCCAACCTAGGCCCCTCACAAACAGCATGCAGGTCACACCCTGAGTGTCTGTGTGTAGTTGCAGCCTGACAGCTACACATCAGCAACACTCTGGCTTCCAGCAGCCTAGGATACTCCTTGCAGGGTGACCCCAACATACTCCCAGTCCCAAATTTTCCCCAAAACATGTATTCTGTACTGTCCAGCCCTCTCCTGGACAGTTCAGATATTAGAGGTCTGTTGCCCCTTTAAAGGGTCAGTGTACAACAGTTTGCTACTTTAATTGGAGTTACCAAACAATTCCGTATAAACACAACACTGGATTAATTTTGATTAAAAATAAACAAGAATTATTTAACTACAAAGAGATAGATTTCAAGTGAGTACAAGCATAAGGCACTAAAGTCAGAAATGACAAGAGAAATAAAGATAAAACACTTTCTAGTAACTAAAACTTAACAAACTAGACTTGGTTCAAGGTAAAATTCTTACCACATGTTCCCAGTAACATGGCTGACCAAATAAAGTCAGGATCTTCCTCCAAAGTCCAAAAGGCTAGTTCCTTTGTCTTCTTAGGTGAAAGAGAGAGAGAGAGAGAGAGAGAATGAATATCTGGGGTATTTTTACCCCTCACTTTTATAGTCCAGTCACTCTATGAAATACATTTTCCGGGGGGATTACCCCTAGATAAAGTCCCTTCCAGCTGTGAGGAAGGCATGAAAGCATAAACTTTTGTAGTGAAAGAGGTTCCATGTTGTTGTTTGTTGAAATGTAAATCAATCTGTTCCTGCCCCCCTTAGCTGCCAAAGAATGGCCACTTGACCAGTGATTGCCAATCAACTTTGATGACATCCGGCTAGAGATATCAGCTTGTCCTTTATCTTTAAGAAACAGGTTTACAGCCTCCCTAGACCTGTCTGGTAAACACATTTTATTCATAATTTCAGACTATGTTTATAACTCATAATATGCTTTTGTACATACATTTCACCATGATGTTATTGACCAGAGAGTTATTAGGTTTCAAATGATACCTCACAAGGCATATTTTGTACAAAGATTATTACAATAGTCAGTGTGTAGGGTGTGAATACCAGGTGCATTCTGTCACAGCAAGTTATGTTCGGGTACAGCCACCACCTTTTGTATATCACCTGCTTGCATCACTGCTAAGCATACTCATCACAAGTGGTTGTGTCGATGGAAAATGTGGTGCACCATAGGTAGGTGTTCCAGTGTGCCCCACTGTCCACCACAATGCCTCGTGGGACATTTTTGCAGGTCTTTGTGAGACAACAATTTGCCAAGGGATTTCTGGGAAACTAGGAGTTAAGTTCCCAGAAGATCACATTCTCCATCCTATAATGCTTGTTCCATTCCATAATTTTTGTGCCATTTTTTAAAACTCCTACAGTCATTCCCACATCCCACTTTTTGGTCTCCATCATCTCTCAGGCAGAAACATGGATCCTGCAGAGCTCAGCGCAATTCTAATGACCATTGCTAATACAGGACATTCAATTCTCTGGTATTTGTGACACTTCAATGAGTACTACTACAACCAGGTTTGTGAGAATGAAGGAGAGGAGATGTTCAGCAATGACGACCGGATGCTGATGGACACAGTGAATAAAATGCCAGGTGTTGTTCGCATTCATGGAGCAGCTCCACACAGTGGAACATTGCTTCTGGGCCTGAAAAATGAGCATTTACTGGTGGGAATTGCATTGTAATGCCCCTGAAGGACTGGGCAGGGGGAGAACTCCAGAGTTTGGGGTGTCTGGTATAAGCTAAGCCTCTCTAAAGGTATGGGTATAAGACAGATATGCACGTAGACCCTGCATTGTGTTAAAAACTTTATTCTCTTGTTATTTCCCACAGTTGAGATTAAACAATTCTATTTCATAGCAACTTTCAAG